>CAJHUC010000487.1:0-145782 GCA_905146915.1 Ostreobium quekettii | reverse complement strand
CCTGCAGATAACTTTGGCCAGCTCAAAACAGGTCCCTTCCTCAACAGAATGGCCAGGCTGCGATCGTCCTGCTGTGAGGACCCGATCTGCTCTGGCAATAGCATCCTCAGCCAAGGCACTGGAGGCAAATTTCTTGATTTCTTCGGCATCCAGCGACTTGATACTGTCAGAGGCAAGGGCACTGTGGCTGCAAGTGTGCTTTTTAAGGCAGCTTGTGAGGGATTCCTTGAGATCGCTGAACACTGTCTTGGGAAATGGGCGGTTGAGACATGGCCAGCGATTGCCACAGTTTCCAGCGGCCTGGCCTCGTGCATGCCACAGATAGGATCGACTCTGCAGCTTGTGGTGGAGAGGCAAGTAAAGGTATGAGTAACCAGGGGGAGGGTATGGTGGGGAAAAGGGGCGATCGCCAACGGAACGAAGGGCCAGCTAGGTGGCCAGGGGTTGCCACAGTCCCCCATGGGCTGCTGGAGACCATGGCGCCGATTGGATCGCCCATGTAGCGGGAAGAGAGGGGAGCAAAGGCATGGGGCACCAGGCAGTGAGAACCCACAATCGCCGATGGGACAAAGAGGCACAGATGGACCGGCGATTGTCACCGTCTCTCGTGGCCTAGTGGCACCCATGGCGCCGATTTGATCTTCTCTGGAGCGCCTGGAGATGAAGGAAAAGTCACGTGGAACGGGGCAGCGGATACGGCCAAGAAACACGCCAGTGGTGGTTCGAAAAGAGAGGCGGGTGGGGGGTCTGGCCGGGGCCCTGCACCGAGGACCTGGCTGCTCCCGGGACGCCAACTTCATTGTCTGCGCGGGGAGCATTCAGCGCGGCAAGTGGCGCCAAGCCAGGCTGTGAGCACCGCTAGGGAACGCGGCGATTGCAACTGCGCGATGACGATGGGCATGTTGTGGCCTTTGCGGCTTCGCAGTGGACAAGGGAGCGCCATGAACGGCAGGAAAACTTCCCGTGAGGTGAAGGACGCGCCTGGACGATTGTCGCGTTGCGCGCCTCCCGGTTGCAGCCGCGCAATCGTCGACTTCATTGCCAAAACAAGCGTGAAAAACCGCTCAGACTGTGGGAGTCTACTCCCGGACAAAGAGATGTGGAGAATCTGTGCCACACCGCGACGGGTGACGCAGAAGTCCCTCAGGGACAGGCGACAATACGCGAACACGACAATCGCGCATCTCCCCTCTGAGGCAAATGAATCGACAAGGCGACTGAAGGGAAAGAAGGGGGTTTGCCACAACCTCCCAACGGCCTATCCAAGGCGCCTCCGCTCTGCAACCTGGCTCCAGCCGCGATCCGTGGATCGCAACCATGAATTGGCATCCCGAAAGCGGTTCAATCTCGGTTCTTTCTTCCCGCGTCGCGGCCGCTGTGGGCGGAAGAGGAGGTCAGGCCACGGGACGACCTTCTGGACCGGGGGCTTGGGCTTGCGAGACGCAAGAGTGCGCAAGCTATGGCAAAGGCGGCCATCAACGGACCCCGAGACCGCCGTGGGCTCTTTGATCGAGGTGCGCGGTCCGAAGCGCCCGATCGGCGACGAAGGAAGGTTCAAAAAATACGACGACCTGGCGGAATCATCAAGTAGGGGGGTGGGCAGGGGGGCTTACCGCCCATGGCTGCGGGCATCCCGTCCTTTGCAGCCGAGTAGATCGGCCGCAGCTCCCGTGGGAGTGGAACGGCGCGGGGAGCGCCGGTCAGCCCGGCCGGCGGCCTGGGCACTGTGCGGGCCTGGGGCTGGGGCTTGGCGCCTGTGCCCTTTGGGGACAGGCAACAAATATCAATGTCATCCCGATTCTGATGATTTATTGATGACAGCCTGTACAGATCGTCATCAGTAAAATCACCGAAATCGGCATCAACTACTAGTTTATAGACAACAGACGTGAGGAACCGCTTGTGCCACCCACGACAGACACCAACATGCCCGCCTTTGGTTGGCTGACCCTCTGACTGCAGAGCACACTTCCCGCCTTTCAAAGCCAGCTTGACCAGCTGCAAGGCGTTTGGGAGAAGTGCCACAAGGTCCAGGGCATTCACAGGAGACCCACGGCGCACAGATGATTTTGACGCACGCATCTGTTTCGCTTTCAGGACAGCAGAAAAATGGTGGCACAGGCAGGTCCCAAATACGTCAGCGCAACGCGGGACCGCATCACTTCCAAGAAGAGGTTGATATCAATGCCTAAAATTGCGCTGGTGTATTTTCTGCCGAATGTTGATCGCAATGTGCATGAAGCGTTGGGCCGAGCCGACCACTCTCTTCCATGTGCCGCGGGTTGTTCACCTGCAGAGAGAGACATCGTTGTGTCTCAGTCTTGGGCACAGCTGGCATTAAGCAGTTAGTGCATCCACGGTGGTTCTGCCATATCTGATCGGAGTGCTTGGTCACAATCATAGGACTTCTCTGTGCCATGTACACGAACGCCGTATGCAGGATGTACATTTCGGGTGGGCATCAATGTAACAGTATATACGGCTCATGATATATCATGAAGAGATGTTCACCCTGAGACACTGGTGAGAAATAGTCTTCAGTGTTTCGTATGCAACTCTGTTATATGCAAGATCACACAGATCGAGCAGATTTTGCTTGTTTCGATGAGAGCGGCAGCTGCGATTTTGCACCCTGTACTTTGCAGCAACATTGATCACTCAGACGTCCAAATGTTCAGAAAGGAAATTTATGATCATATTCCACTCCATCAAATCTTCTCGGCGAGTGAGCAAATGGCGCAAATTCGGTGGCATCCCGGCCAGCGTGACTCATGCAGATTATTGGGACATGTCAGTTATAAATAATATAACAAATATCAATAACACCTCCATGTATATAAGCGCCTCCGCGGCCGTTGCGACGTCTGGCCGGCGGTGCACATGGAAGACTTTCGTCCATGGCTCAGCATTGTCGCCTTTTCTGGCGCGGGAACAGACATGCCGTGGGGAATGGACAGCTACAACATTACCACCGTAATGTTCGAGGGGAGTGGAACACCTAAGCCGAGCAATCAGCGGTGGGAGTAAATTGCCATTTGCAGTGATTCTCGTAAGACTTGCCACATAATACAGATTTCCCAAAATAATGTGCTTCAAGACCAAATCAACTATAATTGCAGTCAGAGATCCAAATCCATCCAGAGATGTGAGACTAGGGTTGGAGTAAATGACAAAACCACCAGAAAGATCTACAGCACCAGCGCCACTTTGTTGCCTTGTCCTGGCGACGTTGGTCAGCTTTGGGAAACTCATGCTTTCAAGATGTGTGCCATCAGCTACTGACAAGCTTTCCATTAGCGTTGATAGATTAGAGAAAGAATTTGTAGATTTATACCCCACATTGTTTTCTAAACCGCACCATGATGCAATGCTCTCATCCTCTTTGCAAATGATGGTAAGCTTTTAAATATGTGCAACTTTCCCCCTGCATCCACTTCACTTCCAACCAAACGCAAGCTCGCCCCAACATATTCCAGCTTTTCATTATTGTGGCGCCAGCGCTGAATGCGCTTCGTTTGAGCTCCAGGCTTCCATTGACGACCTCCAGCATGGGCATGTACTTCCAGGGAATTTCAGGGTTCCCGGGGGCTTCGCTGCTTCCAAATATCATGCCAGAGAGCACCAGATCCCGGCCGACACTCCTCCGCGACTTGAGTGCTTTGGACTCTAGCGTTGGACGCATGGTGTTGGTTACCTTCGAATATGTTGTGGAGGTGATGTCCCGCACGTGCACGTTGTCAGAGATAACAAGGTCACCTCCGACTTCTCCCAGCCCATACAGACCAGCAAAACCGCCCAAAACATTACTTTTGTCAATTGGTATATTGCCGTTGTCTCTTCTCAGACCTTCGAGCCTATTGAGATTCTCTAATGCATAGTTTTGTCTGATTGTCAAATTCCCGCCCACCGACTTGGTAATCTCAAGTCCGTAAATGCTCTGAAGGCCACTGTTGTAGAGCATGACAACTGAACCAGAAAATCAGTCCAATTACTTTAGACCATTCACCCCTGTGATTGGCCTGTTTCCTAGGATAACAAAGTTTCCTTTGATGGCAGACGCATTTGCAAAACCACCCACATTCAGGAGAGCACCGCTTTCAGCGCAAACCAAATATGACCCCATTCCTCTCAGGCGCCTCAATCCATCAACGTTCGAAATCTCTGTGCCGGAGATGACAATAGAACTGCTCACATCTTTGAGGCTTCGAAGTCTTGAAATGTCGCTAAGTTCTATATCTTGCATGATCAGAAATTCTCCATCAACTTCACGCAGACTTCGAAGTCCGGTGGCATTGACAAGGGCACCATTGTGCGTCAAACAGAGTCTGTTAGATACCTTGGCAAGCCTATGTAATCCAGAATGTTGCACTGGAGCGTGTTCTTAGAAATCTCCAATGTCTCCACCTGCTCAAGATTTCCAAACCCTGATATTTCCGCCAGCTCGTCATTGCTGTGAATGATTATTGTACCGGCGCCTCTCAACGCATTCAAACGTTTCCGGGAATCGACGGAAGTAAGCTCCAGTACAATTACTCTGCTAATTCTTTCCTTCATGTGTTCTACAAATAGTTCCAGCGACGCCAAGCCTGTTCTTGACATATACGACGAATCCGAAACTTTCACGGTGCTTGCAAAAGCGTTGGAAAAGTCGAGTTCTTCCACGCCCATCCCTTTGTCGCAGGAGCACCAGGGCTGTTTCCTTTTTGAGTCGCAGTGCGTACGCAGTTACCATTCACGCAAATACATGAAATACTAAAAGATCCCTCTGCCACATGGTCCTGAAATGTCGCTTGCAAGCTGCCATTTGTAGATTTTTTTTGTGGGTTGTCATAGCTAGCTTATGTGACCCATGTAGACTAGCCTTGATTAGTTAGGATGTGTTTGCACCAGTTTGGTTTGGTACAAAAGACAGCAAAGTAAATAGGGGCCCATGATTGTAGCCGTCGGCTCATAGTGTAATAAATGATTGTTATGGAAAGGGACTGAAGTGCGTGTCATGATAGGCTGTCCAACACGGAAGACGCCTTGAAATACACAATAAAGTACACAGAAAACCGTGTTAAGCAATCGAGTGGTCAGGTGGACCACCAGTGGGTGGCACCCCAAAGGACCCGGCTCATTACACGATAAATCGTGTAAAGTGTGGTAAAAACCGTGTAATTCACAGACGGACTGAGTACCCAGTGGGTACAACCCCAAAGTACCCAAATTTTACACGGAAAACCGTGTAGCATACTTGACAAGGAGCTGAGTACCCAATGGGTACCACCCCATAGCACCCAGTTTTTAACACGAAAAACCGTGTCATGCATGCAGCAAGCATGCTAAATACCCAGTGGGTAGCACCCTTGAAGATACGATTTTTACACGAAAAATCGTGTTCCAACTTGGCTTGCAAGACACGAACAACAACACGCAAAATCGCGTTAGTACGCGGTGGAAAAAAGTACACGATGTCCAAAACTACACGACGGGCAACAAAAGTACACGATCATAAAGTACTAGTTTAAAACTACACGATGGCCAAAACCGTGTAATTTTGCCAGGAAAAGTACACGATGAAAATACACGAAATTGTCCTCCTTACGTCCATGCACAACCCGATTTTTTACACGATTTTACACGATTTAACCCGTTTACCAGCGCCAACCGTGTAAAATCGTGTAGCAAAGTACACGATTTTTTACACGATTTTTACACGGTTTTACACGATTGTACACGATTGAACACCGGGTAAAATTGTCGACTTTGCACTAGTGTTGGCAGCTCCTTGCCTCAAATGGGAATGCGACTACCACATGACCAACAGGCTATCCAAGACTGCTCTCCAGTCGACCCGACTTCTGCCTTCAGACACTGTGTTTTTACGGACGAGAAAGAAAGGTTCCTACAGGCATGCAAAGGCGAAATGATGGGGACTATAAATGGTCATTCGCATTGGATTCCAGCACGCAATAGTGAGTCGCCGAATTTCTCATCTGCTACGACGGTGTCATCATCATGTACACTTGGTGTGCTTGTCCTCATCGCGCGGCTACGGGTTTTTCATGTGTGCGTGTAGTTTTTGGTACTCCCAGCTACTGACATGCCATGCTGACTTGCATCCCGGGATGGCTCGCGCGTTCGATGATTGACTGTCGCTCTCGCTCGCCATCCTTTCCAAGGAGATTTTGGTGCAAACTGCCAAGTACTTCGAGCGCGGAAACCATTCACGACCAGCCGCTGTTGTTGCGGCCTACTGGCAAACGCTCCTGGCTGCATACGTGACAATCATAGCCGAGACAGAAAGCACCTACTGGTCCCTCTAATGACAGTTATAAAGAATCACAGCCTGCTCGCAGACGGCGGTCAGATAGCAGTATGAGGGAGCAAGTGTAATGGCAGATGGGTGCGCCAGAGTGGGTTGGCAACAGCTGTTTGTTGGGAGTGCTCGTTGAGACGGCAGACTGAGCGCTGAACTGCAAGCGATATGCGTTGGTGCAACGTATTCACGAGGACTCCGTGGACGCTTTTATGGGATTATGCATGAGAATGCATCAATGCACATATTTGTATTGCCGTGTTTAGAGTGCGGCGATGATATTTACACGCCTGCTCACCACCATTTCAGTTTGGTGTTGTTGTAATGTGTCACCAATGTTTAGGTTCGTAATGGCAATGACAAGAGTGGTGAAAACAATAGTAAAAATGTTATTATTACCAGAAATTCTTGTTGCAATTGTCGCTGTTACTATTAAGTGCTCCGTAAGTTACTGCAATCAACAAATTATCATCGCAAATGCTGCTGTCACTGTTATTTGGCCTTCCTGTGTCCACTACGTTTTTTGCTGTTATTGCTTCCGCTTCCACGGACAATCCCCGGATAAATTGAAAATGTTCCTGTGTGGGCTTGCAATATTGCCAATGTAAATTGCAAAACAAGATATCACTTACAAATCAAGAATGAGTCGCCGGAACTCGGTCCCAAACCAGCTAATGCGTTTCTAAAAACAGGGGTGCCATAATGAATCCATGGCCTATGAAGAGTTCACCGATAGCCCCATCCACAACCTGGTGGAAATCGGTATGGTTGTCCCGTTCGATCCCAAAGTTCATGTCGCTGTGCAAGTGGTCATCCCCTTGTCTGTGGTGGTCCAACGCACCATACAACGCTTGGTAATTGACCATCAGTATATCAGCCATTTTGTTCGCTACGAGCTATTGCTACAAGCAGCTGTCCGACGTCCTCTCATTCAACCATCGTGGATATTGCGCCATTGCGGCGGACCTGTAATCTTGTTACCATCGCCTGCCTATGCGTTAGTGTGGCTGGCTGTTCCTCGCCGTCCATTGGAAAGGGCGTACGCTCCTTTTGACCCATCTGTCTTTCTGTTTGGCATCAGCTTGCGCAGTTTTCACAAAGGTTCAGACAACCTTCTACAGGCCGCTGCAGCATTTCGGGTCCCTCATTGCTCATCTCATTGACAACCGCTACAATGCTGTGGCCACCCCGCAACTCTGCATGTTGTGCGTCTTAGGTATTGCCCTTGCTGATACCGCCCTTGTCCAAGGACACATTCTTGTCTTCAAAGAAAGCCGATTAGACGCCAAGGTAAGCCCAGCGTTTCCTCTGCCCCAAAATGGACTTAAAGTTCGGTGCTTTCCGGGTATCCACAGATAAGCGCAGCTATTTTCTCTTGGTTGTCGCTGATCTGCTAGCCACCGAGCAGATCGCTCAAAGGAAATTAGCGCATGCAGCAGGACTCATCGTTTCCATTAGCGTGGTGGTCAAAATTTGTCTGCTATTCTCGCCGCGCCTATTTCTTGCACTTGTCGGTGTCCACTCGTGGGACCCTCTCTTCCAGACCACCCAAGCAATGCGGGAAGAGCCGATCTGGTGGAATAACAACTTCCATCAGGTGGAATGTCTTTGTTGGACCACCACCCGCTTGGCAATAGCAGCAGTGGGAGACACATCCAAATGCACACAGGAGCCTTTTCCTCTGACGGTGCATTTCTCCAACCGCTGCAGGTCGCTTTGCCACTGACTCAAGTGACTCATCTCCTTTTCCATAGTATTGAAATGGATCACTTAATATCCGTCCTCAGTGAATGTCCGTGCTCTTCCTTGGTGGGCGTGCATGAAGTGCTCTAAGGCCATTACCACTTTTTCCGGTTGCAATGTTCCTTCTTGCCCCCCCCCCCCCGGCTATCGTGCCCACCAATTAACAAACTCTTGTTCAATTCACTGCTTCTGTATAGGTAACTATTTTTCGGCTATTCGCAGCAAGCGCGCCCGATGGGCTTCCTGCGCTATTCGGTACTTATCACTCATCTGCTTCACCGTCCAGTCCTCGACCCGCTTTGCCATTACTGGCTAACCCAACAACTCCTCTTGGGTGTCTCACGACTTCTGCACACTGTTTTCGTTCCCCCTTTGCAGTCCGCATACGGCTTTGCTTCTGGTAATGTAATACGGCTTTTAGGCAAACTACTCTTGGGACTACGTTCTGCGAGGTTCTTGAGGAGGTTGAGCTTGGCCGAGCGAAGCGAGGCCATGCAGAGGTCCCCAAATTATGCCCGCAAGACTAGGGGGTCCGGGGGCAGAGACCCCAGCCACAAGAGTTGACGAAATCAATGAGCTCGATGGAAAACAATTACTGTGTGCCATGGATGTAGGAGCGCGATGCCGCCGCACCATGTTAAATCGATTGTTGTAGAGCCTCCCCCACCTCCTCGACATGGCAGCCGCACGCCTCGGACGGGACCACGCAGAGCGTCCATCACGCACGGGCCAGAGAGAACCTGGGACATGACGTCTGGCCAAGGACGAACACGCTTCCACGGAGAGGCCCTAGCACGCAGGCCAGGGTACCTAGATGCGGCCCAGGGGGGACCGGGCCAAGATTGCCTTTGCAGCCCGCAGTCGGGCCGGACACTTGGGTATGCCTGAAAACGGTTCTCTCCCCTCGTTCATGAGGCAAATGACAGGTAACCGGGATGTGCAGCGGAACCATGACGTACCACGTCAGCTGAAGGCCGCAGCCACTTCGCGCGGTCTAATGGGCCGCTATTGCTCACAACACAAGGCGTTTGCCCCTCTCTGTTCTGGACAGGGCGGACATTTCTGCGATCGGAGTAGAAGGGAGTCGATGAGAGAAGGAACGAGTCGTGCAAAAGCGGGTGCCCGGATCTCGTCACCCGCTTAGGACAGATGGCGCATCGTAATTTAAGGGCAAACGGTCATGTGTTAAGATACAACCAAAACGCAACCATCCACCCAAACGAGAAAGCACTCGGGAAAGCGGAAATCAGCCCACAACAGCACTCCGTGCCGAGCTGCTGGCCTTTCGAGGGTTGCAGAGGCGCGGTCACCTGCGTTCACCGATCCCTGGGTCAGTTCGCCCGACGCGATCGCTGGCGGGAGAGGCGCTAGGCGCCCTCCTTCTGCCATTCCCACAGACGCTGAGGCAAGGGCAAGCTTGTGACCTGTCTCCGCGGGGTGGGTGCTCGAAGGGGATGGGGCTGGGGTGTGGGGCATGGAGGGTGAGGCGCTGCATTTCATCCATCATGACAGGCGTGTGTGGTCATCCACCGAAGGTCAACGGCCAACAGGCGCCTCGCCTGCGACGCCGACCCCTGCCGTTGGGGGTTACCTGCTGGGGCGCCGTCGCACCGTTGATTCGGACATCCCTTCTTGGGTCCCTGGGCTACCCTGTTCTTTGTTTTCCTTGCTGGTGTTGCCTGTTCCTAATTCTTCTCGCTGGGGTTCTCTGTTCTTTGCTTTTCTTTTTTTCTTGCAGGGCCTCGGTGCACTTTCATTTTCCCAGTGGGGCTCCCTGTTTTCTTTCTTGTCCTATTTATTCCGGGGCCCCATGGTGTAGGAGGGGCAGGGTAAATGTCTGTTGCACAGCATGGAGTTTTTGCACTCCCTGTTGCATGTCTATTTGTATGCTTCCATGGGCCTTGTTCTCGCTGTGTTGTAACTGAGCATTTTTCTAGGGTTTACCAGGCTAAGATTAAAATTTTTGCTGTGCAGCAGTGATTACAGACGCTTCTGGGTATAGCAACACTGTGCTATGTAAAGTGGCGTCCAATTTCCCAAAATTACAATGACATATTGTCGCGATCGCACGAGCAAGTGTGCAATGCAAGCTGCACGTGTATGGATATCCCTGCCAGCTCCCTCAGATCCTTAACGATGACGTGGTCCATACTGTAGCATAACGCTGTCCGCACTGATGCACAGACTTGCAGAGCATGAGTAAAGATCCTGATGTGAATATACGAAAAATGCACATA
The DNA here is from genome assembly GCA_905146915.1 of Ostreobium quekettii. Taxonomy (NCBI): domain Eukaryota; kingdom Viridiplantae; phylum Chlorophyta; class Ulvophyceae; order Bryopsidales; family Ostreobiaceae; genus Ostreobium; species Ostreobium quekettii. The sequence continues at coordinate 135,501 of CAJHUC010000487.1, read as the reverse complement.
CCACACAAAATGCACCAAGATACACAGCAAAGTGCCAATTTACGTCAATTGCACTTTCAATGTCATGTACATGAAAGCATCCATTTGACTTCTGTGCCAAACACATGAAGTGTCGCTTGTAGGTGGGTCACAATTTCTGCCTGTCTAAGCTCTTGAAAGCATCTCATGTTGTCCTGTACGACCTGCAGTACTTCCCAACGTACATCAGAGACCCAGGTTCAGATGCCAGCCAGTCCTCGAAGTGCTTCACTCTCATTATCGGAAGCTGCTTCAGATCTTGCGTCCATAATCCGCATGTGATGTACGTCTAGTTCCCTGATTCTCGTAGTCTAAGGACTACAGCGGTGTGCAAAACGCCTCCCTCTTTAATGTTCCCACGATAGCTTTTTGCATCATGACACATTCAAGACGACAAGGTAGTTTCGCTCTTAGTATGGGGTCGATGAGCTATGTCATTCATAAAAAAATGGAAATGGACCTATATGACACATTTTAATAACAATTGCGAATGTGAGGGAAGCGTTCTAAACAGCAATTTGGGAGTTTTGCCTCAAGTTTGGCTCGCGCAATCCCGCCTGCAGGGAGTACAAGCTTGCCAATGCTCATTTGACAAAACATTGACCCTGCTGATGCCTATTTGCCATCCCATTTTGAATGATAGATGAGACTACTGTTGGAAGTGAAAATACAAGCATGGCATTCAAGCTCCGAAGCTTTACACTCGTGGATACTGAAATTTTAAAGAAAAAAGAACTCGTGCTTTCCAACATATACATTGCCCAGAAAGCACATTGATCATTACCACATTTTCCACAACAGACACCAATGACATTGACGAATTCACATCATGTTTGGCCCGAAGCCGCTGGCTATCATGCACCATGATGCAAAGGAACTGCGTTTCGGCCAAACTGGCGTCAGGCTGGTCGAGCCCCAGAACAGCAAGTTTGCTCGGGTGGCCTGGGTTGCCTCTGCAACTCACCCCACCGGCACTGTGAAGCTAGAACCTGGGCACAGCAAGTCGGCTGTGCCCCAATGACGCTTGTGCTCCGCTGGCATATCCCAAAGCAATGAGCGGGGTAGTCTCCATCGAAGCTCAGCTGCTGTGGAATTATCGCTGAGTTCAACAGCCCAAGCACTTCCGCGCTGGCGATGCTGTGCGCACCCGATCAGGTGCACACTTGACTGGTCGCGACAAATCCGGGCATGGAGTTTCCAGTGCGTAGTTGGTACCTTTCCACAAAGTGGATAAATGAATGCACCACCTCCGCTCCACGGCCATAACTTTAATTGTTTCTGGTAAGCTCGCGCGATATATCAGTCAGTCGATCATTCAAAATATTTAGATTCTTATGTCGATTTTACCTACAAGTGAATGCGCAACAATTCCAAAGTACCAATTTATAATTTTTTGGCCTCTCTTTGTAATGAAGTCGATGGTGCATGAACACGTTCCAAGAAAGACCGTTCAGTGATATCGGAACAAAGCCACCAGCCCTTGGCCTCTTGGCGCTAGTCCCGTGTTGCCCCCTCCCACGCCCACCCCTGCAGCCTTGCAAGGTTGTTTGCTTCGAGCAATTCGACATAAGTGCACACGAATTATCAGCAAGACGGAGCCGCCCCGGCATTGCCACAGGCCGGGATGCGACGAAATCGCAAAATTGTGGCGGTGTACATACCTTATGTCTATATCACACTGGTGGCAGCTTCACTCGAAGAAAACAAGAGTTCTATCATGTCAACTGTAATTTCACCTTTCCACGTACTGGTGACATCAAAACTGAGATGGCATCGACTGAAGTCTAAATGTCATCGCTGCTGGCGTTGTCAATGTGGAATTCTCTTTGGTGGCTTCCGCTTGACTGACGGTACACAGATCCGGCCGCGCAACTCACAAGCATCGTTTCGGGCAGTACATGGGCCAATGCACTAAGTACCGAGTCCTACATTTAGTTTGAGCGGCAGGAAGTTCGCGTCTGACCGATGCGTCCCATGCTCGTAATTACGGCGCCAGTCCACAGTCAACAATCCCCACAGGGTCACTGCATCTGCAATTCAGCGGAAATTTACACAATCATTGTGGGCGCACTGTCTTCGAAGCCGCGCCGAAGATCGTTGCAGCAGGGCCTGCTCATTAGCATTGACGCAACATTGGCAGTCACATCAAAGCTTGCCAAAATTGAGATCTAGGAATTCACCTCGGCCTTCCCGTGTCAAGCCATCCAGCCGCATCTCAAAAAGCGCATCGCAAGACAAGCCACAATCAACATGACCCCTTTGCACCTCCTTTCTTCGTAACACCCCAAGCTGGCCACACTGGCCGGGGCATCGGGCAGTGTCCCAGTCTGGTACGATTCCCAGCGCGGTGGGAGTCGTACACTTGACACGCGTCCCGAGACTTCCCTGTGAATCCGGGACTCAACGAGATTTTGCGGCATGTCGATTGCCCGGGTTGGCGTCCCGGTCCTGCCGGTGAAAATTCGTCATCCTTCTGAATGCCGTACTCTGGACCGATATCCGTAAGTACGAATTCCCAAGACCACACGCTGTGGGCATCTTGATGGGGGGCCGCGGCCCAGGCGATCCGCTCTACATGTAGGGGACCCCAGGTTTTGGGCCGCGGGCCAGTTGTCGCCGCGGCCTTGCGGCGGACCTTTTGCGCCAGAGCGCCTGCCTCTGCCCGTGGCAGCGGGATCTGTGCTCATCAGCGGTGAGTGGCGCCTCGCGCTAGAGGCGCCTTGGCGATCCTGTCGAGTCTAAGTGCCCAGTCGTTCCGGTGCCAGGCCGCGGCTGTCCCCGATCCTGAACTTGGTTGGATTGGGTTTGGGGCAGCGGGCCAACGGGGTTGGAGCGTTGCCGATGAATCTGCCAGTGATTGGCACCGCCCATACCCAATAAATAGGAAACGATGGGTATCGCTATGGCGGGTTTTTCTCGCGCGGCTTGCCCCAAAGCTGATCCCCAAGGTCAATTTCGGTGACGCCTTTCCTCTTTTCCCGCCCAGGTCTCCTGCGTCGAAGGCTGTACAGGAAGGGAGGAATTTTCCGCTGACGGCTGGTTCGATTCGGTTGCCTCAGGTGCGCAGACCGTGGTCAAAATTGCCAACCCACGGTTGTTGCCAGGTTGCATGCGCTAGAACGCAGAAGACCGTCGGCCGCGAGGCGCACGAAAGTTTCGCTCCCGCCGGCGATGGGCGGCGTCGTGATCTCCACCTGCCTTCCCCATTTGCACATTCATTTGCGGCACTTTGCCGGTTAGGGTGTTTGAAGCGATTTTGCGGCGCCGCGACGTCCACTCCAATTCGTCGTACTTTTTGGGACCCCGCGCGCGTGGCCTCCTGAGAACAACCTGCACTGCTGGCGGCAATCGATAGAGGCTGCGCGCCCGCCGACTCGCGCGTTCAAAAATTCTGTTTGAGCACTAATTTGGCACCAACGCTGCGGCCGCGACCCCTTTCGGCGCCGCCCCGGCCATTTTTCTCCATCGGACGCGTCCGTAGCCGTGTCCCCCCGTCGCTCGTCGTCAGTGCAGCCAGCGCTGCCCGCCCCACGGCCTCTGAAAGCACTGCCACCCAGGCTCGCCGACCCTCCAGCGTTGGATTCGGCAGCGCGTTGCTGGACAGTCTTTTTGTGGTGTTTTGGCGTCATCCGACGTCCCCAGACCGTGGGCGGCGCGTCATCCCGGACGTGCAACCACGCACTGGCCAGGCCGTGCTTTACACCGCCTCAGCGCACCTGTGCGCCGACCCCTCCCCGTTTCAAACCCACGTGACGACCCTCTTTTCTCGCGCATGCTCTCCCTGGGATCCGCCTGAGTAAACGCCCCTTTTCGTGGAATGCGGCGCAGCGCGGCACCCGTCGGCTTTGCCAAACCAGGCATCTGCCTAGCGCACTCCCCGATTCCAACCGGTCGACCACCCGCTTTTCTCGCGCATCGCGTTCGTTGGATCCGCCTGAAATGACACCTCTTGCGCGGAACATCGCGTCGGTGGCCACCCTCGCTTTTCCAATCCAGCCGTCTGCCTGGCGCATGTCTTCGATAGCTCAGCGTGGCCCCCGCATCCATTTTTGTGCTTCCTGTCGTTGTGCTGGTCCTCGTTGGCCACTCTCCATCGCCTTGCCTGGCGCCTCCCCAGCTGCTGCCCACAGAACACACGCGGCACGTCCCATGGCTTGGTCAGGTTGCCGCGTCCTTCGTGGACGTATGTCCGACTGGCGGTGCAGCACGGCAAAGGGCAGGTACTCCGGTGTGTGCAAAGCCGGCGACCTGCCGTGTTTGCGGCCGCCCATCTTTTAGGCAGAATTTGGGGGCGCAGGACGGGCATCCGGCGTCCCGCGCATTCCCCTGAACCCCAGACCTACGCCCGCGGGACGGGTGGAATCGCACACGTGGCGTCCCGCGCCCCTTCTACCACTTCAAAGACTCTCGCTGTACTGCGATCGGTGGAGATTCTCCGTTTGTGTTGGTGGTCCGCGTCGCATCTCATGTGTCAGTCGCGCCACCAAAAGGGCGCGGCAGCCGCGTCAGCATGTGTGATCGGCGCGTCCCTACAACCGGCAGCCCAAAGGGGCGCCCTCAAAGCCACTTTGCTGAGTTTGTGTCGTATACGCCGCTGCAGTTTGCGGCGCTGGCTGATGTCGGACACGTGGTGCAATCTGCGATCGTGTGAATGAAGTATTGCTTGTACTGCAGACGGGGTAGGACTCGCGGGGCGTCAGTGAGCCGCCGGCTGTACTGCCCGGCGTGATTTGACAGGTGGGTTGCATGCGCACCTGACGGCCAAATCGCCACGTGGATGGACTAATTTTCTTGATTGAAATGTTCTTGATTGCTTGAATGAGGGGCGCATTTGTGAATTGCTAAATCGATTGTTATCAGCACTGATGCATGCGTGGTGATAGCAGCAGCTATAGCAATGTGAACGATAAGCATTGATGACAATGATGCTAATGATGTGGTAAAATAAAGGATGATAATAAGGGATGATATCAATAATATCAAGGTAACATGTGCAATAATCATCATTATACCAGTGGTAGCCAGGCTTGTTATTTACATTTATGCTTACATTTGTACGTTTCACATTTTTGCGTTTCTAAATGTGCAAATGTATATGTGCAAAGGGGCTACTTTTATGGTTGCAGTTAAGTTTTTGCAACTCGCTGTGACGTAAAGGATACACAATGAAAGTCACATACAATGGTCAGCGCTCCAACACCCCCCCTCCCCAACAATACAACATCCACCTCACCCTGTACATGGGGCAATGATGTCGTGGAACAAGAATGAGTTTCTGCATATTCGAACGTGTCTGTCTGGCTGCCAGTCCCAGACACCCTAAGTATGTGTGTATAGTTTGTATATACACGAGACGATATTCATATTGTATAACCTATTACCCTATAACTCATAACCTATTCTTACATGTTTTCGTAGTGTATGGTTCAAATGTCAAATTGATTCGTTAAACAGTGAAGATTTGGCAATGTGTTGTATTAGGGGTCCTCTTGCCAGAAACCCACCCGTTTTTCAGCAAAGTCACTGAAACTGTTGCTTTCGCGATGGTGGAGAGGACGCCTTTGCAGCAGCCAAAGAAAACCACCAACTCAGAACTATCTGCGCCACAAGGCCAGAAGTTTGGAGGGTCCCTGCAAAGAATGTGATGGACACTGCCCTTTGCCATGATGGAAACAACCGCCTTGCTTTGGCACATCTAGGATAGGAGCGACCCAGAACTGCATGGATATCCAATGGACGCCAAATCAGAATGCACAGTTTTGAGCCAAATCTTAGGAAATTTCAAAGTGGCCCGAGAAGTAGTGGGTTGGGTACTTTGTCCAATAATTTGTCAATTAAGGGTTTTGGGTGCCAATCTTTTTATTATGATTTTTATTGGTGTTTTGGAAGCCGTTTAGAAAAGTAAATTGATCTTTGAAATAGGGGATAATCAATTCCTGATGGAGAGAGTATTTCTCCATAAAATGTTAAGAGTGTGCAGTCAAAATTTCAAGTCAATTCATTAAGTATTGCGAATTTGGCGCCACTATGTAGCAGGGGTCATCCAGTCAGAAATCCACCCGTTTTCCAAAATTGCTGCTAGAACTGCCATTTCCTTTACTTAGGGGAGAGCATTTTTGCGACAACACTACAAAGTCGCCCGAGCAAAACTCTTCATGTCATCTGGACAAAAGGTTGTGGAGGCACCTGCAAAGGAGAAGGGCAACAGAAAATGTGTCTTGAGAGCCCTAGTTCTGGAAGTCTCCATGTCTTGTGGCAGCAATTCAAGCTAGATTATCCAAACCAAAGATGCCCGTTGGACCCATTTTTTCGGACCACGACTTTTGGACCTCCAGCTCCACTGTGAGGGTTACTGCAATAGGCCTCTCAAGTGCTTTCAGCTGCCCAAAAAAGATGGTGGCCATCAGCCCATTTAGAAGTGAATAATTAGAGGACCATTAGGAGGTGGCCCTCCTTGGCAGAAATGGTGAATCAACCATTTTTTAGCTCTTAGAGGATTCGAGCTTAAGAGGGCTATCTACACAAATAAAGCTATATTATGAACTACACCTAAGAATTGGCAGATAGTGGCAATTGTGGGGCGTGGGCTAGGATGCCTGCAAATGCAACGATACAAACCTCAATTAAGGCAGATTGTCCAAGCAATTCTACTACATAACCTTAGATTAACCGCTCGCACACAGCCTAAGCTTGGACGCCTTGTACACTAGCCTTGTTCGTTTGCCTTACATTTGTGCATCAAATGTCGAAGATGGCTGAGATTTCACAAATCATCAGTGTTGCAATAATGGCAAACTGCAATGGGGATTCAAACATTGTCAAGCATGTTTGGAAAGTGTTATTATACATGAGGGGTGGCGTCCTTCACAGCAAAGGGAGCCACGACTTGTCTTTGGCACACCTAAGATAGGAGGGACCCAGAACCATTCTGATCCCTAGGGTACGCAAAACCGGCATGTGCATTTTTTGACTAATTTTAGCCAATTTGGGAGGGACTAACTTTTTTCTTGGAAATTGGGAGTTGAGGGTTTCGATTCTGATGCTCTTTCATAAGTTTGTATATAACTTGTGACGAATTTTGTGTCTCGAATAGAGAACAGTTAATTCTAGATGAAGGAACTATAAAGTACAAGGCCTGCAATATGTTAACCCTATTATTAATACCAGATTAAATGCATAGTCTCTCTGTACACTAGGCCAACCGTCCTTTTCCCAAACCAGTCTGTCTAGTGCATATCTTTCATAGCTTAGTGTGGGCCCTAAATCCCTTTGTAGGTCTTTTGTCCGGCTCTGGCATCTCTTTTGTCACTATCCATTGTTGTTCTTGGCGTCTCCCAACCTGCTCCCTCTCAAGGCGGTGGGCCAAGAACCCCTGACATGTCAAAATGGCATAGCAGCCGCCTCAGCATATGTAATCAATACGTCTCCACGATGGGCAGGCCAGAGAGGCGCCAGCAAAGCCACTCCATTGATTCTTGTCGTACACGCTGTAGAGGCACAAATTTCACCATTGGCTGATTTCAGGCACAGGGTGCAATTTGCGTTTATATGAATGAAGTATTGCTTGTGCTACAGGCGAATCTGAACTCGAGGGGCTTGAAGCATGTTGGTGCTGCACAACGTGGCTTAGCAGGTTGCGTACCCGCCCCATGGCATGAAATTCTTTTGGAAGGTCCAAATTTCTTGATTAGAATATTCACGATTGTTTGAATGAGTGGCACATCCATGAATGTCTAAATCGATTTTTTACCAGCACTGATGCATTCATAGCAGTGACAACACAGCCACAAATGACATAAATGATAGGTGTTCATGACAACCATACCAAGCATTACGGTAAGGTAAATGATGATAACTACAAATGACATCAGTATTGCTCATGGTAAAATATGCAACATTAGCCATTATACCAGTGACAGCCAGGCTTCTTATGCACATTTACGTTCACGTGTCTGCATTCATGTTTTATGCACACAAATGTAAATTTGCAAAAGGGGATAAATTTTGTGGTGGTGTTAAGACGTTTTTGTGCATCGTTTTGGCACCCAGGTTACATTATGAAATTTTCATGCAATGATCAGTCCACGCCTCACCTGTCCACCTTGCCCTCGGCAAGGGTGGTGATAGCATGCAACAGATGTTGTTTTCTGCCCTTTCCAGCTTGCCTGGCTACCCCTCGCAAGAATTCCTAAACCTGTATTACTCTACGTACATGCAGTAATACTTACGCTGTGCTTATGTATTTACTTTTTTTATGCCAATAAATGCAAAAGATGTCCCCGCATGCGAAAACGTGAATATTATCAGTTTATGCAGTGCAAAATAACAAGCTTGGTGATAGAAGTAACAGCGAGTAATAGTAGGAATAATAATGTCAGTACTACTTAATGCCTAATGACTAGCATGAAGATGTAATTATCAAATGAATAGTAACAATTACATTACTAATCAACCTTGATGCAGTAACGGCAATTCTAATGGCAGTGACAATAACACCATATATGGTATTGATCATTATACTACTGATGGCAGTGACTGTAATGCTAAAGTGGTCATGATAGTTATACCAGTGCCAGTAATGACAGTCGAAAAATAAACAATATTTATGAAATCAGTAGTGTGGAAATGGTATTCGTGGTCATTGACAATGTAGCAGCCAAAATGCAAATAAAAGCAGTGCAAAATGTGAAACAAAAAGAACAAATTACAGTGGTGCTGCTGCAAGAGCAGAATCTTGCAGCATGTGAACACTATCATTGCTATCAGATTGAATGTGTAGCCTTTCTGTGTACTAGGCCACATTAAACCTTGCTGATAAGTGACGCATAGCTGGCATCCAACAACTAGCTTCTTGTGGCCTTGCAGAAACTCGACAACTATAAAGAAAGCACAATGTGCCCAGAGAATTGTTTCATCAGCTGGAAGGCAGCCCTGGGTCATGCATTCGTTATGTGGACACTTGCACTTCTGTTGGAAGCCAGGATCTGCCAAGCAACATGTCAGGAGCAGCAGTATGCAGGGACATTTGACATTCCGTGCATTTGCTTGAATAGCAACTGTGCGTACAGATGGAACTGGCAGTTACAGCCCCACTGTCAATGCGATGATGGGCAGGATGTGCCAGAAGCTGAGCTTGGTGTTGCCCTTATGGAGATGAGGAACAGAGGAGAGGCTTTGGAATCAGTGTACATTTCAGGATGGAACCTGACATCACTGGAGCCCTTTGAAGGGTATTTGGAGGAATCAATGGCTGGAAGCTTTGTGGTAGAGCATACGAGCATCACCTCCATGCAGTCTTTGGATGTTCTAAGAGATGTCGACCTGCTAGCCATTCAGTACAATGGCGAGCTGATGCAGATCCCAATGTATAATTTTAGAAGACTGGAGCATGTGGGGACATTGCGCATTTTTAGGAACGGAGAATTGGTCGATGTCACAGGGTTTGAGAATCTCAGGGAAGTGGGATCTCATTTGCACATCGCAGAAAATGGCAATCTGGCAAGGATCTCTGGGTTTGGAAATCTCATCAAAGTAAAGTTTTTGTGGATACAAGATTCCCCACGTCTTTGGAGCATTCCAGAATTTGGGAGACTGAAAAAGGTGAAATATATAAGAATTTCGAGCATCAATAATCTGGAAAGTATTGGTGGGTTTGGAAATCTTGTCAACGTGAGTTCCACCATGGAGATTGTGCAATGCTCTCATCTTAGAAGTATTTCTGGATTTGGCAGAATTCGATTCTTGGCAGCGAACCTAGCCCTGGCAGACAATGGTGCCCTTGAGAAAGTTGATGGATTTCAGAGCCTGAGAAAGGTGGATGGAAATTTGTGGATTTGGAATAATCCAAGCATCAGGGACATTTCTGGGCTTCACGGTCTCAGGAACGTGACAGGAGGAGTCGCAATCGTTGGCAATGGACTGCAAAATATTGGCTGGTTGAGCAATCTGACAGAGATTGGTTCAGACCTGGCTTGCATTGGAAATAGTGCACTCCAGAATTTGGATGGGCTCAAAAATATCAAGGTTATCAAAAGAGACATCACTATCATGAGTAACACACAACTCCACAATGTTGATGGTTTGAAGAATGTGAAGGAGGTTCCTTGTAACTTGAGCATACTCTCAAACAACGGTCTTAAGAATGTTAATGGACTTCGGAATATTGCTGCAGTGGGTGGTGATTTGACAATCAGGGGCAATATTGCGTTGAAGAATGTAAATGGCCTGGATGGACTGGTGAAAGTTGCGGGCAATTTCAAGGTTGAAAAAAATGGGAACTTGATGGCTATCAGTCAATTTCAGAATTTGAAGCAAGTTGGAAGAGACCTTGTCATTTCTGGCAACTTGCAGGACAACAGTGTCACCATCAGTTGGGGTGAGAATGGTAGTGTCACAGCCAATGCCCAGCCCCCTATGATGGATGGTGGATCGCTCAATAAGCTGAGGAACGTGGGCCACAACCTCATACTCTCTGACATAGAATTTAGGAACACCAAAGGGAAGCTCATGCCCAAGCTGAAATCCATCAACGGTAGCCTGGTGCTGCAGAGATCTGTTTTTGACAATGCAGTCATGCTGAGAAATTTAGAGTCTGTGTTGGGGAGTCTGAGGATAATTGGCAATGAAGCAACTTATGGGACCATGCTGAACATGTTTCAAAACCTGAAAACCATTTGCGGCAATGCTAGCTCAGCACCAGGTTGTGGGTTGGAGGTCAAGGACAATGTGGGCATTAAAGTCATAAACTTTTTCTCCCATCTCTCACTTCTGAATGGGAGTTTGTCAATCTCCAACAATGTAGATCTCAAGCAGGTCACTGGATTCTCGAATTTGCAGTCGGTTACCAAATGGAGGCATGAGAATGGAGGCGTTGGAGATCTTTTTGGTGGTTTTGTCATTACTTCCAATCCAAATCTGGCATCACTGGATGGGTTTGGACGTCTCACCAATGTGACTGGCGATCTTGTGATCTCAAACAACGAGGCCTTGAACCACATTGACCTGGGGAATCTGTCAGTTGTGACAAACCTAACAAGGATCACTGCAAATGGCAATTTGACACACTTTGCATCAGAGGAACCTTTGCCATACAAGCAGTCAGGGTGCCGCAAGAGGGAAAACGCGGTGCCTTGTGTCAATGGCAGCACGATGCTTGTCACACTGCTGGAAATGGACAAGTGCAAAGTGGAGCGACTGATTCCCACCATTGTTGGCTTTGCTATTATTGGGGCAATGATTGTCCTTTCCATGATGCTCTTCCATTATATGATGTCCAACTTCCAATCTCCTTACCACCCAAGGAGGCCCATGGATGAGCTGATGGCCACGTTTGCAGCTCATCTCCTGGCATTAGCTGATGTGCTATCAGATGTTGGTTTTGTGATCACTGCCTTCATTCTCTGGAAGGACAAGTCTGCTGAGAGCATTGAGGGGGGGAAGAGAAGTCAAGAGAACAAGCTGGACCTCTTCATCATTCTTGTGTTGAGTATTCTGGTGATTTTGGGGACCCAGCTGTACATTGTCATTGCTGTGTTTTGGGGTTTGATGAGCAAGAAAGTGGGGAGTGAAATTAACTCAGAAGTTCCCATATTCACACTCTATCAGTACTTGCTGAGTGAGAAGGCCATGCGCAAAAGGGATTGGCTACTCTTGTTTCCTGGTCTTCTAGTTTTTGATGCAGAAGTGATCAAGCATCTCCCCTGGGGCTCAGAACTGACTTGCAATGATGACAACAAGGCAGCTGAGAAGAAGGCAGGCTTTGTTCACCAGCACTTTGCCAGAGTGGCATTTCTGGCAGGCCTACTTGAAGACTTGCCCCAGATGGCAATCCAGATTGCATTCATGTATGTTATTGAAGAGGATGATGGTTGGGCCATCACAGGAGCCATGGCATCATTGACATTGTCAGTTGCAGACATTATGGTGAAGTTTGTGTTCCCAGGTCTGATCAAGATGTTGCCAGCAAGGCACCTCACTCGCGACGTGGGCTTCAAGTCCAGTGTATATGATTGCAGCACCAGTTTGCTTGAGGATGATGATTAGTCATTGTCTGCCTGACTTTCAGCTGTGGAAGTTGTCCCAAAATATGGCACTGAGGCTTGTTGATGTGAGATCATTGTGGTATGCACTATGGTTTATTTCAGTGTGGATGGTGTTGCTGTTTCTCCGTCTGCCTTGATAAGTAGTGGGTAAGGAAGGTTATCTGTGTATCTTCAAGGCTGGACAATCTGTAGGCATTTGTTGGTGCTAGCGGGTGGATATGGGCTTGAGGAAATTTTCATCATCTTGTAAGATGTATTTTTGTGAAGCAATTGATTGTAGGGCACAGCGTTGTTGCACTATTTGTTGCTTATCTATTTTCTACATCTGTGTGGCTTCCATTGAGAATTACCTCCTGATCCAGGGTCAGTGAGCTTTTTGTTGATAAATAAAAAATTGTTTTTTCCTCATTGGCGTGTGGGCCCAAACGCCGTGTTTTTGCTAGCGCCCCTAGATTCCTCCATCATCCGGTGGCCTGTGCATGCATGGCACGGACACCTCCGCTTCACAGGAGGTGGACATAGTCAGGGCACGTGCTCATTCTTGTTCAGTGTCCTGCTATGTGGCGTGGGCAGGCCGGCTGTCTGGGAACGGTGGTCTGCATGAGCGGTTGCTCCTTGGGCCGTGCGGCCCATGTGGAATGTGGCCAGTGAGCCATGAACGGTAAAAATGGAGGGGTTGAGCTGAGCCTCCCCAATATGCATGGTGATTGACTAGTCCAGGAGCCAATCACCTGCAACAATCAGATATCTACTATACAGTACATAACACAACAATCACACATGTTCAGCATACCCCAGAGCCGGCCCAGTGATCCGGCACACCGTAGCCTGTCCACCCCATATCTAGTCTCCTAAGTGCTGGAATTTTGGGAGGCCGTATCTCCCTCAATTCCTAATGGATTTGGGCGTTTCAACAGGCTATGAGCATTTTAGAACTTTTGAACAAGCAAAAAATGTCAAATCTTACTAATGAGCTAAACTAAATAAAAAAACTGCTCAATTATAGCTCACCCCCATGTATTTCCATAACACCCATCCTTGCAATGATTACAGGCATAGGCAAGCGCAAGCGCAGTGGATACTGAATACCACACCGTTCACTAGTCATATTGCAAAGTTCACGTCATGTTTTGCCCAAACCCACATTTCACCACGCACCATATATCCAAATACTTTGGCATCAGGCCGGTTAGAGTGCTGGAAAAAAATGCTTCTCAGATCAATACAGGGGTGTGCCATGGCTCTGAAATCCATATCCCCTATGGTGAGTCATTGGAATGTGGATACAACGTTCAAATTTGTCTGCAGGGCATGTGCGTTTGGCTGGCATTTCCCAAAGCAATGAGTTAGAAAGCCTCTAGTGAAATTCGAATGGTATGGAATTCTTGTCGTGCTTGATGTAGCAAGCACTTCTGCACCTGTGATGCTTGGTGCATCTGACGGATTTATGCAAGGCAGCAAAGTAATATACATTTTGTCCTTTTGCACGCATTTGGAAAACGAATGTGGCACCTCTGCTCCATGACTTTGCCTCTGATTGTTTCCAGTGACTCCGCACAGCACACTCCACCAGTTGTTTATTCCAGGCTTGGCATTTACATTTACGCCACGGCAAGGTGGTTATGACGTCATGTCCGACAAGAGTGCGCGAGGGACAAAGTCGTCGAATTCGCCCTTGGCGTGCCTGGCTCAATCAGCAGAGAGACGCTGAACATTTCTACCATCGGCGCTCACGAAACCTCGTCGGTGGGCTGGTCACAGGACGTTCTAGAGCGCGAATCCCTCTTGGAACGCAACCAATTGGGCAGTCAATCTGATGGTGCGCACCACAGCGAAGGCCGTCTCTCGATCCGCTCTCAAAAACCAGCAGGGAAATTTGCTTTGAGGCTGGGCATGCAGAGTTTGCATTTAAATTAAATTTAAATCTAAAATCATCATCAGCATTCAAACACCCGCCAGATTTCAGCCGCAATCAGTCACCACGTACGACAACTCGCCGCACAATCACAGCCAGGACCAGCGATTGACCTCGTTTCTTTGGGAGGTTCCCTTGTTTGCTCACAGAGCCTCACAGCCAAAGGGCTGTTATAGCTGTTTAGCACCGCCTCCTTGTCCTCACACCAGCGCTCATGCCCCTTCCCACTAACCTCGATCAAGGCGGCTCCAACGTAGCCATAGTGCTTTAGGTAGAAATATGTCCAACAAGAACTTTGCAAGATCTCCAATCAATACACTGATCGTCTGAATCTCAATCAAATGTGTGCCATTGCTATTCAAAATCCATTGCCGTCAACCCTTACTGCCCCCATTTCTATATCATTACTTAGAAATCTCTCAGTGCCAGTGCCGTCATGTACTGATCATTCACAGCCTCCAAAATCATATTTTAATCTTTACCCAACATTTATTTCAGCCTCTTCAGATGATCTCATGCCGCCTCTCATACGATTGTATTGCCTTTGACTAAAACATGGAACAGTTTAACCCGACGGTATTTATTTAAAATTTTCGCCAGGCGAGTCAGACATGCGTGCATGCACTACTGCAGCAAAGCACTGCAGCAGCCCCTGTGCGCATCGACAACCCGCTCTAATCAAGTTTGTCACCGTCCTGCCGCGCCGCGCCTCGCCACGCCCGGCGCGGGCCCTTCGGCCAAAAAGAAATTTTTTGTCGGGGGCGATTGGCACCTCTCGCCCTGGCCGCCGCGCAAGTTTGCTGGCATCCGCAACAAAGCGCGCATCGAGGCAGGAGCGAGGCGACTTGCGGTCGCGAACAAGGCGACCTGCAACGAGGTTTGCGTCAACCGATGACAAAGGGCGCTTCGACAGACCCAGGGCGCCAGGCGCGTCCGAGATCCAAAGGAACAAGGGCCCATCCCTCAGCGGCGGGAATGGCCACCCGCATTTGCCACAGCTGCCGCGGCTCAACGAGCTGTTGTGAGGGGACGCACCTTGCAAGAGCGATGGTAGGCATGGCTGCCGCTGATTCACAATAGCGCTTTTGTGCAAACGCGCCCATCCAAACGGCCTATAACGCAAACAGCTCACAACGTCGCAAACAACTTGCGCGTGGGGGGCCTGCGCCTCCCCCACTCCCACGGTGCAGAGACTGGGAGGGGATGCAGTCGGGCCCTGGCACTTAGCCCGCGCAGCTCTCGTGCTTCGGGGGTGTGCCCCTCACGTCTGGTGGGTGCGATTCTGTTTATCGAGGCAATGCATGGGAGCTGTGGAGAAAGCAAGGGAGATGGGGGCGGTCCAAGGAATGTTCGGAGGAGGCACTGAGAGCCCGCTTTTGTGGAGGGTACGGCTGCGCTTCCCCACCACCTCAAGCCACTTGCATCGGCCACTGCGGCTGGCAGGAAATGGCGGCCCGCGATACGCCCACAAGTGCCGCAAGAAAAGCGCCTCATGGGCGCCGACTCCCGCCACCCTTTGGGCACCTTGATCGGCCACCGCAGGTGCCAGGATTGGGCTCCTTGTGGGCGCGGAATGTCAGAGACCGCCATAGCCTAGGGCGCACAGCGCCTGCCTCAATTGCTCTCGAGGCGCCACCGTGACCGCCCCGGGGGATCTGGCCATCCCCGCCATGTGGTGGGTGCACCTGCGTGTGCCACGTTAGGCGGCCGAGGGCGTTGACGTGAGGGGACGCGTGTGGCGGCGCTCACCCTCTCTGCGATTGTGGTTGTCAACGGCGCTCGGGGTATCAGGCATCTGTTAGGCGACCAAGTGCCAATGCTCCCATCGGCTGATCCATCCTAGCGGGTGCCACAGCCCCCTCCCAGTCCCCATGTCACTGCCCCGTTGCACTATGGAAGACCCACCCGCCGAGCCTGGCGGTCACGCCACTCCTGAATGGCGCACGCCGGCTGCTGGCTGCCCATCGCACCAAATTTCTGGAGTGCACAACTGCTCTGGATTGCCGACGACTGGGGTCAAGTGTTCATCCCCCAGCGCCCCGCCCGCCTGCACAAGAGGGCGCCTGGTGGGAGGGACTCCAATTGGCTCTCATTCGGCCCAGCCCACTCGGGAGCCCGTTGGGCATGGCCAGCAACTTGCAAAGTGCGTGCAAGCTGCAATTGTGCCGCGACAATCTCCTCTGGCATTCAGCCGTCGCCAGCCTACCCGCACTCCCACCCAGCCCACAAACTCGCTGCCCTCTCACGCACGCATCCCGCCCCAACTTCTGCGGAATCGCCGCGACTTTGCCAGCTTTGTGGTCGCCGCCAAAGCGCTCAAACATCAACTCGCGCAGCGTGCTTTGGTTTCACAATCAGCTAGACGAAACCTTGCCAAAGTTGACGCGGATCGCAGGCTTACACTGCCTGAGCGATTCCTGGCAGTTGGGTGCTGGTTGCTTTGGCAAACACGTGTGAATCGCAGCTGTGCGCAGCCCTTTCTGCGCTCCTTTCCAAGATCTTGCGTGCTGACTTGTGGGGGCTGCGAGCCCCGCCAAACCATTTCCCAACCTTGCCGCTCTGGCCCAAAGCGGAGTTTTGCAGGAGAGTTGCGTTTCGTTTTGCCCTCGTGAATTGACTGGATTGACTTCGAGGGTCGCAGCGCCCCACAAGGAGCACCATGGATGCCGATCTCAGATTGGATCCCGGCCCTAGAATGTCAGCGATTGGAGCGGCAGGTAGGCGCGATCCTCCGTCGATCCAAGCAGCGAACGCTGCCTTCGCTCCTGGGCTGACACAGCGCGGCGGGGGCCGCCAGTCGAGTTGCCGGGCGCACGGGTGTGGGCACCCACAGTTCTCAATGCCCCGCGCATTTCTGGCAGAAGGCGTACCCATGTATCGCTTGCCTACGGGGCGACCCTCCCAATTGCCGATTTGCATAACATAGTGGCACCCGACCCGAAGCCCCATTTTGCTGCAAGGCCGGGAGTGCTGGATGGTTGCCAGAAATGCCCCCACCGTTCTTCAGCCTGTTGTCTTTTTTTGTCACTGCATGTGGCAGCCAAGAGACACACCTGCGCACATTTTTTTGTCCCCTCTTGCTGGCTGGAAATTTAAACCTCAAGTTGCTCAGTATTCCTTGCGTCCAAGCACCATGCTTGTGGTGTGTTGTGGTAGGCACTGCCCATAATTTCCTCGATCACCTTGTGCATCTTCGTGAAAGATACTTTTGAGGCTTTGGTAACTCCACTGCTAAGCAGCCGTGCGGGGTGCCTGAATTTTATCCAGTCTGCAACATGTGCTGTTGTAAACTTGACGCACACCACATGTGTTAGACGTTGCCTGACAAATACCGCAGCCCATAGTGCCACACTACAACATTGTTTTGCTTGCCACCTTGCCTGTCGTGTTCCTGTCAGCTCGCGCCGGTTTATCCCAACTGCTGTGATGGATGCACGGACTAGTGCACCAACTTGCACACGCATTTCTGCACTGACTCACCATTTACTGGTACACCAAACGCTGCACCGATTGGTGCACCGATCAGCACATCAAATGCTGTGCTGATTACTGATCCTACTTCCCGTATTATCACAGTTCTCGCCTTCCTCCATGGCTCAAATATTGCCATGATTGCCACACCGACTGGCGGAGCTGTCACTGCAGGAATTGTTGCACTGATTGGTACGTCCATTCGTGCACTGATTCGTGCACCGATTGATGCATCGCTTGGCACATCAGACACTGCATTGAATGCTCCATCAATTGCTGCACAGAGTGGTGCACCGATTCATGCACACATCGGCACAACAATCACTGCATCAAAGGGTTCATTAATTGGTGCACGAGTTCCTGCATCGATTATTGCAAGAATTCCCACACTGACTGGTGTGCTTAACTTCATCTTACAAAATAAAGTTCAGCTGACTGGATTGCACTGCCATTGTACATGTGCAACTCATTTTGCAGCTCGTTTCCATTCAACTCCCTTTCAACATTGCAACCACCATGTACATAGTAGAGGTGGCCACCCGGATCCGTTAATAGCGGACAGAGGTTAATTTCCGTTAATTTTCCGTTAATTAACGGAAAATAACGAAAAAAGACAAAAATTAACAAAAAATTAACGGATTTTTGGATTTTTTGGGGATTTTTGGGTTTTATTCATACTTATAGTTTATGGAATTCGCTATTAGAGAGTATGTTTGTATTTTAGTTCAACCTATGCATACTAGATTTTCAACTAGCCGCAGTTGTTGTGATTTTTTGGGGTTCTTTCGATTTTTTTGGATTTTTTTCGTTTTTTCTGAATTTTTCTCCCTTTTTCTTTAACGGAATTTAACGGACAGCTGATAAAAATTAACGAACCGGACTTAACGGACCGGATGGCATTTTTGTAGATTGTTCCCATTACATTGCCATCAGGCGTTACCAAGTGCCCAATGGTATTCTGAATCGACGTTTGTATCAGCAGGTTTGAATTCTCTTACTAGAGCCTGATTCAATGGCGTTTCTTTGTGTCACGTCACTCAGGTCACTTCATGTTATTGTTAACACTTGATTCGATGAATCCTTGTAAAATGCACTCATGACACTAAAAACGGCACAACCCCATTGCCAAGCCAACCCCACGGCGCCAGCTCTCACGCACTTCAGTTTGTCTCTAGAGGGGCGTACGCTTTCGCTCACTTGCGCCTCAAAGCCAATCTCTATGTTCCAGTTATCTTGTCATCAGGCATATGGCGTAGATGTGTGTGAGGATATGAGCCCGTGTCCAAACGTGGTGAGGACGTTGCATGGATAACGATGGCCAACAGGCCTGCGGGGAAACAAAGTGTGGTGGGGATTCATGCAAATTATGATGGCAGCAATTTTCACGACCAGATCAACTTGACCGTTCTGTGTCATGTAGAATGAATTAAGTGACATGCAGAACACCAAGCAGTCCCAAATGTTTTTTTTGAATGGCCACTCTGTCATTGTGGTATTGTTATTTAAAAAATCGAGCTTCCATTCTCCCAGCACACTTTCAAAATCTACAATATTATATATAATGGACGAAAAGGGAGCTTTTCTGTCTGCTTTTTGCCATCCTGACCAATTTCTTGAGTTCAACAAAACTAGACCTGTGTCATGCATATCGCAGCTGAATATCATGGAGGCCCACGACTCTCCAGTCAGGTGCGACAAACTGCTGTTAAGAGGCATGAAACTTCTGATGCATTCCCTTTGAAAAATATTAAGGAAATGCTTTCAGGAACCTTCAGTGCATCTTTTCCTTCTCCAAAATTTATACACACCACACAGATTGCACTATTTCCAAGGGTGCACGCATCCCAGGTGGGATAAATCCAAGTATTGCCAGCTTCCTTGATTGTCGCATTTTAAATCCTCAGAAAACGCGCTCAACACTGTCGCAATGGGCAATCCATGCAAGCTGCAGCCAGAGCCGCGGTGATTGGAAAATGGAAGTTCGGAAGCCATGGAAGGAGATGTGAGGCGGCCTTGGCGGCCTTCAAACGAGGCATTCAAAATTCGGTGTCCTCCGCAGTGGCTAAATTCTTGAGGGAGGCTTTGGAACAGGTCTTAGCTTCTTCGTGGCTGGTCAACGCGGTTCAGGCCTGCTTACAGGTCGCGGGGCGATGGTGGAATTCCTCAGCATCGCGTGTATGCAGCCACGGAACCCAAAGTGCCGAAATGGCGCTGGGCGTACCGAGTTGTACGTGGTCCTTCCCTCATTTAAGACGAGCACATTATTCGCCAGTGTGCCAGAGCGCGAGGCCACGTCGTTTTCATCAGGGCCATGCGCTTTTCCGTATCGACGTCGGACTGCAAACCCTTTGTACCAACGGCGGAGGTTGACCTTTTTCAACGTGGATGGGTTCCTCACCCTGAATCACTACGCACTTCTCTACCATCGTGCGACGCAACACTGATAAAAGCGGCGGCGATGCCAACACCACAACCAGCTGTATTGGTACTGCTGCCAGGGCGGTAGCACTTTAGGTAACAAAACTTCAGCAAACATTAAAAGCGTACTATCGGCTGAACAGTAGTGGTGGTAGCTACTATTATTTGTGGCACTCCATACACAGCACCCGGCCTCTCCAGTACATCGGGGCCCGCCGGCGGCGCCGCCGCCTGTCCTGTCCGTCCTGTCCTGCGCCACGGTCAGCCGGGTTGGCCACATCAACGCGGTTTGACCGTGGTCAACGCGGTTTGACGGTGATCAACGCGGTCAACAGTTGTACTGACCCACCATCATGGGTCAGCACCGCCGGCGCACCGGGCAGCTTTCGGACTCGTCGCGGACACTGCAATGAGTGTCCGCGATGGTGGC
The DNA here is from genome assembly GCA_905146915.1 of Ostreobium quekettii. Taxonomy (NCBI): domain Eukaryota; kingdom Viridiplantae; phylum Chlorophyta; class Ulvophyceae; order Bryopsidales; family Ostreobiaceae; genus Ostreobium; species Ostreobium quekettii. The sequence goes on along the minus strand of CAJHUC010000487.1, from coordinate 115,208 downwards.
CCGAGTGTACCCGACGCTGGTTCCTTGTCGGACACCACTGCGGTCGCTGCCGGGGACACTCCCCAAGCAAAAGGGAAGGCCGCGGACACAGAGACCATCTCGGTCACTGACGCGGCCACAAAAGTCACCGATGTGGGCACTGATACTGTCGCGCTTACCGTCGTGGACACTGTGGCGTATGCAGCCATCATCCCAAATACAGTCAGCATCTTGGCCACTGTCACGGATACTGATGCGGTCACACAGCGAGCGTCGTGGACCCTGTCGCGGTCAGTGTCCTCGACACACGTCCAGTGTCGTGGACATCCTTGGCGCTGCTCGGACAGCTTCAGGCACGGAGGAGAACGACGCCGACCTCGACGTTGGAAGACTGCCGTGGGGCAGGCCGATGAGCCCACTCACAATGTGCGCCTTGGGGCGAGTGGCCGCCTGCCTCAAGTTATGCGCTCGCTAAACTCAGGAGGTGATGGATATTGCACCCTGCGCAGGCCCGGCCGAGGTTGCCCAAGTGAGGATGCAAAGACTTCTTGGAGGCGAGGTAAGCGTTCATTTGCGCTGCACTGCCTGTACCTGGAAGGGGTGGCTGCAGGCTGATCGTCGGCCGTGAGCTAAACGAGGGTTTGGGCGATCGCCGCATTCTGGAACATTCTGGGGAAGATGCTGGGGAAGGGCGGGGGTTAGTGGGTGCCAGGGTTGGCCATGTGGGTGTGGCGATCATCGCCTTTGCATCAGACGCTTTGGAGATGAGCACACGCACAGCAGGAGGATCAGACAGTGAGGCGCTTGCGTGGGTTCTAGTTATGATGCCGTCGCTCTTCAAGGTTGCGTTGAGCTCACTGACGGGGTTACGAATGCTTGGGCACTTCTTGATAAAAAAATTTCACACACAAGCGCCCCTGTGGCCAACGCCTCACGGAACTGGTCATATTAAAGTCACGGAAGTTTTGAATTTCATTCTGCAAGATTTCAAAGAGTTGGGTTGCTTGCCTCTTGGTTCGCCAAGACATGTATGCGCAGCCGCTCTGCGGCTGCGACCCAGTTGTTGTGCCTTCCTTCCCAGTCTTCAATGTTTCCAAGTTCAATCACAATGCCCTCTGCGGCTGCGTGTAAAGAAAACATTCACATAACACTTCAGGCAGTCAGTGACTTGTGTATCCTTATAGGTCATGCATTTCAATTGATGCTCGACCTGATCGCTTGTTCAACTTGATGCCTCCCCCCCTTCTTCTCTCCTCCCCTCCCTATGGTAGATGAGCAGAGCCATACGTGATGTTAGGTGGTGAAAGTAGTCACTGAAATGTCTATATATTGATGGGATTCTAGCATCCTTCGATGTAGCCATCCACACATCCATGGATTGACGAGGTATGGCATCCCCATTACCATCTGATTGATGGTCTGTGAACTTGTACCCAAGCCGCTTAGCGCACGCTGCTGCAAAGGTCGCTTCATGTACACTGTAGATGACGGCGTGCAAGAGTGCCAGCTTGGTCTCCGCAAGGCGGAATTCCGTGTTTGCAAGGTGAACATCGGCTGCTATGAACCAACGTGCGTCCAGCAGCTTGGGGCTTAGGCCGCCACGTGAGACGTACAGCAAAAGGCGCAGCGACTTCACCTCGTCGGCATTCGGCCTACTGAAGCGCATTGCCTCCATGTTGGCGCCACTGCTGCCACGGTCGTAAGTTGCATTAAATGCTGCATGGAGACCAATTGGTTAGTTTGCAAACGCCGTTCAATGGTGTCATTTTAAGTTAACTCAAAGTGCCGTGCGACGTCGCATTTGATAACTGACGAATGACCTATCAACGTTGATAGATAATTCATCAGCTGTCAGAAGCAATGTCGTGACCTTTGCACTGATAGAAGCCACTGCTGTTGTGTTTGTACCAACCTGTGGTGTGGCGCGTTGCCTTAAATGCCGTATGGAACTAACCTAACGTTGTTGAGTGACGTCATTCTAGGTCGACGGGCGTTCTGTCAGTCGTCAGATGCAATGTCGTGATGTATGCACCTGTAGAAGCTGCTGCTTTTGTGCTTGTAAGAAACTGTGGTGACAACTGCCGCTGATGCTGGCATGCTTTCCTCTGATGTGTGTAGAGGCAATAACTTGCCATCAACGAGGTTCCTGCTGGCTGCATCTTGAGCGGTACGAGCAGCAACATTGCCAAGTGGTGGGAGAAAGGCTATGTGGCAGCCGGTGTACCGGACAACGGCAGTCCTTTGGTGGCAAGCGCTGAGTGTGGATGGTTCAGTCGGGATGGTTCAGCGACCCATGGACATGGTGGATCGAGATAAAATGTGTCTGCAGTGTGATGAGCTGCCAGCAGGTATGCTTTGTCCTTGAGCCTTCCTTGAAGCATCTGTGGAAGAAAGAGACTGGCACAAGGATTCCTACAATATCTCAGCATTCGGTCGGTAGATCACAGTTGCGTCATGAGCATCCAAGAGCAGGCATTGCGGCATCACATTGCGGGTCGTGGGAGCATCGCAGACAGTGACGGGAACAGTGATGGAGACATTCTGGTTGCTGTCAGGGTTAGTGTCATGGACAATTTCTAGGACAGCGCTTGGTGTCGCAGATTGTGAAGAGGACAATGATGGGGACATTGTGCTTGCCGTCGCAGTCAGTGTTGCAGACAATATCTCGGACAGCGATTGGTGTCGCGGACAGTAGTGGGGACACTGCCTGTCGGCGCGGTCCCCCTTTGGCCGCGTCCAGGTACCCTGGCCCGCGCTCTAGGGCCTCTCCGATGGAAGCGTGGTCGTCCTCGGCCGGACGGCGTGTCCCGGGCTCTCTCTAGCCTGTGGGTGATGGCCGCTCTGTGCGGTCCTATCCGAGGCGTGCAGCTGCTGCACTCAAGGAGGCAACAAGGCTCCAGAACAATTGATTGCTACAATCGGCGCCGCCGCCAGGCGCTCTTACATGTGGCGGCCGAAATCATCAAAATCATCATATTCATTAAGCATCTCCATTTTGGCCAAACCCATTTTCCGGCTAAAGGCCTTGCTACGCTCGGCCCTTACGCCCAAGTCATTCCGGCCTGCTCCGCTTCGCTCCAATACGGCCTCTACGACTTCGGCAATGGGCCGAGCTCCGCTCAGTAAAACAAGAAACTAATGGGTCATTACCACACTGCCCTTGGGCATCGCGGTCAGTGTCGTGGACAGTGTTTAACGCCATGGATAGCATTGTGGACATTGCCCTTGGCGTTGCAATCAATGTCACAAACATCGTTTTCTATTGTGGATAGTGTTGCAGGCACCGCCCTTGGCGTCGCGGTCAGTGTTGTGGATAGTGCCCGGGACACTATCCTTGGTGTCGTAGACAATGACGCCGATAGTGCCGTGGATGCTACGCTGGCGTCACTGACAAATTCCCTTGTGGCAGCATTCAACAGCGTTTTGTTGCCGGACTTGTGGTGATCGCAATCGTTCACAACTTCTGCTTACAACCTCCGGCTTCAACTTTTGCTTACAACTTGTGTCCACAACTATCCTCCACCCCACTCGAGCACCCCAGCATAATGGCACCACCACACCCCGCGCCAGCCATTTGCATTGCCAGAGGAGCACGCCAGTGCTTCTTGTCCCATTCTCCATCCTACTTGTGTTCCTCTGCCCCCCACACACACACACTCAATACACCACACCTAAGATGCCCTGCCTTAGCACACCCCAGTCCGCCATCGTCCAAGCTCAAAGGCCGTTTGTTGCTGCAGACCCGCCGCCACAATCCGCCACCGCGATCCACCAGCAATGTGGCATGGTAATGCGGTGCCACCACAAAAGCCGTTGCCTTGATGTGCTGACAATAGGGAGGATGTTGGAACGAAGCTTTGATCGCCCGTTTATGTACCTAGGAATGGACAAGCAGCAGTAGATGTTTTACGTTCGGAACCACCATCATGGGGACCTTGGTCTGCGCATGCTGTTTTGGAAGTTGTCATGGCGATAGATCTTTGCGAAGCCTGTGGAGCGGGCCGTGGCGACCGCTACATAGGCATTATAGACTTGCAAATGCGCATCCCAATTGTTTCGACACCTACTCTGCCGGACTTCATGCCTGCAGCGTGACTCTGTCAAGCCAGGCGCAAATTACGGCCCCAAAAAGGTGCCGGCCGTTGCGTGCCATTGCGCTTCAGCGCATCGTGTGCGACGTCTCTCTCCTCCGTCCCCGTCCCCCGCGTCAAATTTCTGGCCACATCCCAAAGGACACGCCACAACACGCCACGATCAAAGCGCCCCTTGCACAGCTCCTTTCTCTTGGTCACGCCCCCAACTGGCCACAAATTGGCGGGTCGCGGGGCAACGTGGCAAGGTGGTACAGCTCAAGCGAGGTACAAATCCAGCGACAGAGCACACGCCCGAATATTCCGGTAGGATTCTGGAGCCCTGGCGATCTTGATGTCCCCGCGCGTCTGACTCAGAGCATCAGGCCGCCTGGGAAATGACGTCAAGCTACCCAGGACGCCGCACACGGAGTTCCGTCATTACCGGCGACCTTCCCAGTCCACATGATGGCCTTTGCGAGTGGGCGCTGGTGGCACCCGGCTGGTGCCCACGTGTGAACCGCTACTGGGCCAGGGCGCTACCGTCGCCACGCATCGGTGGGGGACTTCTTGCGCCAGGGCTTCTGCCTCCGCTGCCTGGCGGCGGGGTCAGCGCTGGGCGCCGGTGAGTGGCACCCCTTACCGGAGGCCCTTTGCCGATCCCGCCTATGCGAAGTGCCTGCGTCGATCGTGTGCCAGGCAGCGGCTGCTCCAATCCCGAGTTTTGTCGGTTCCGGGTTTCGACAACAGCCGGTGTCGCTGTTTGGCGTCTCCCCGCGCAGATTGCTCCCTGGCTGAATGGTCACACTTTGTGAAACCCCTCCCTTCTTCCTTTCCAGGTCTGTTCTGAAGGCTTTCCGGGAAAGGGGACACCTGTGTGTGCCGCTGGTCGCGACCGGGGCGCTTGAGGTGGGCTGGTTAGGGCGAGCCTTGCCGACTAATGTTGCCTTTGCCAGGATGCACGGCTGGGTAGGCAGGACCGTCATGGAGCCACGGAGTGCGGAAATGGCCCGCCGTGCCCAGATCTCCAGAAATGCACCGCGCCGCTCTCCCGTTGCTTCTCGATGAACCCTGTTCTTCGGCCAAGGACGTTACCGCGTCCGCATTTTGGCGGCCAGCTAACAAGCCCTCTACGCCTTAGCCCTTCTGGCCGGCCCTCCGACGCAGCGCCAGATGGCAAAATCCTTTGAGGTGTCGCGTTTTGCGAAATCGCCCAGGCGCAGTGCGGGCATCTCGCGTGATCCCTCACCCAAAACAAGCTGCGTTCGTCAGGGCCATCTACGATAGGATGGTTGGGCGCCAATCGCCGTTGCCGATGTCCCCAACTACGCGAACGTCTCCTGCGACGCGCATCCGGCATTGATCCCGTGCCTGCGCGATTCTCCTCATCTCCACCGCCCGTCCGCCCGTTTTCCATCGCCCGTTGCAAGGTGCTTCCAGCCCCGCGGCCTCCCGGAGCACGACCCCCCACCCCACCCCCACCGCGCCTCGGCCTCGCCATTCCCAGACACTTCAACGGTTCGATTCAATCTCGTCGCGCTGGGCTGTTTCATCCTTGTCCACGTCTCTTCCACCGCCGACGTGTCAACACCGAAGTGTCGAAGCGCCGACGGGGCCCCCTAAGCCCGCCGCCAAGCCCCCCGCTAAATGGATTCCGAAAAAATGGACTCAACGCCCGCCGTCGCAAGGAAGCGATCGGGGCCCCGCCAAGACCATCCTGTCTCCTGCAGTGCATTGTCCTGTCTGTTCCGCAGCGGAAAGCCCCTCTGGCTCCGACACGGCGCCGCGGGGCGCACGTGGATTGTATTACCCCGGCGCCTCCCTACCCCACCTGCTTCAGAACAAATAGGAACCACTTTTGCTGCCTGTGCGCCGCTCTTAAGCTACCCCCCCCTTCCCCGCCCCCTCTTCCTCACTCTTGCAGCCCTAGGCGCCTCCCTCGCGGGCCATCGACGGGCCAATCGAGCGCTAGCCCTGCGGCACGCGGCCCAGGGTTGATGGACGTGCCTCTTTCACAGTGCATGGATGTCCGACTGTTGGTGCCACGCAACAGGGCGTATCCAGTGTGTGAAAGACGTGATCCATCACGTTTCACCAACGGGATCAACACGGATAATCCCTGCTGCCCGTAGTCCGCTTTTTTCACCGTATCCAACTGCTGTGGCCGAGTGGGCGGCACGTGGCACGTCGCCGAAGCGCGCCACGTTGTGCACCGCAGCGCGGGTGACTCTTGATGGGCGCGTCCCTACAACGGTCCCGCCACCATGGCACCGGCCAAGCCACTTTTTATTTCATGGTCGTATTTGATTGGCATGATTGATGTACTTGATTTAATTGATTGGTGCACGTCGCTGACGGGTTGGTTGCCGCGCCGGTCGACGTGGGCACCGATCGGCGTCCCATTCAATGAAGTTAAAGAGTTGGTTAGCGTTAAGTTAATGAGTTGTTCCAATTTTGAGTGTTCGGCTTCGGAGTGAAGGCAGCACGGTGTGTGTTTTTCAGGCGAGTGCCACACACCGGGGATTGCTGTATCTTTGTGAGCTTGGGTTGTATTGCTCGAGTCGAGGTGACAGGTAAGGCACCACCGTGATTGGATTGCTAGTTAGCTATGATGGAAATTCAAGCGCCTAATGCTTAAGTGCATGTAATAATTTAGTCTAGGTCGCTGGATCCGTTGATTTGGAGGGAATAAATCGGTACGTCCATCGGTTGTTAGATAGATGGTTAGCTTCACGATCAGGTCGCCATATTTGGAGTCCGCCCCCTCAGTTCCTATCCCCCAGTGAACACCCCACAGTTTCAAATTGGTGTCCCAGAGCGAGTTTGCTATGGTGTGCATATTGCGTTATGGCGAAATGTATAGGGGGACAATAGAGATGGGGCATGAACACTCTTGTGGTTATTATTTAGCTGGTAAGTTCATCCTATAGTGCATCTGCCATGCCCAGGAACGACTATGTGTGAGCGTCCAGCAAGCAACTTTGTTTCCACCATGGTTATCTTCACGAGATGTACATTTGTAGTTAGGTAAGATAAAGTCATAAATGACATCATCGCTACCAATTTTTGCATTTTGAAATTTTTGGAAAATGACTATATTGGCAATCAAGATAGTGATGATTGTAGCACTATGAGATTACGACTGATACTAATAATGGCAATAGAAGTAACAACTGATATAGCCTCAAAATCGTAATCACTGCACTTGTTAGACTGTATCTGAGCAAAATGATTTCTTTTTCTCATTTGCAACCTACACTGACCAAAGGCAACATAGGACAGAGCCATTTTGTTTAGTTTATTGAAAGCAGGGTTAATATAATAGGTACTCAACAATGATGTAATTAGATTACTAAAAAGGGGGATTGTAGTGATATTGGCAATGATAGTAAAAACAATAATCCTCGTAGTTGTATTGCTCATATTGATGATGTTCCTGAAGTTCATGTTGCCATGGGTGATGGTGATGGCAATGATAAGGACAACAAAAAAAGTACCTACCAAGAGGAACAACAACAATAGCAGTATCTGCTACAATGGCAAAATAATGGCAGCAGTGCAATAGTAATAGCAGATAAAATAGCAAGGCTATTTTATGACTATATTAGGAGTGAGTGGTAGTAACGGCAAAATCAACAGAAGTGATAATAAGGAAAATGGCAAAGCATCTCGCATAACTAAATGTTGACGTTAGCATCAGACGAGATGTGGAACATTATAATCCCTCCTTCGTCTTGAATCCTTGCTAGAACTTGGCAAGATCAGCTCAATCAATGAAATTGTCACCACATTTGGATTGTTTGGTTGATTTTGGGTTGGTGTGGATCTTCACTATACTAATCACCACCATGCAACTCCTCATTCACAACCTTTCAAAAATGGCCATGCTCAATTCCACGTAGGCCCTCGACTCCTTACACTGTTGCATTGGCCATATTCTAGTATGTCACAATGAATTCACCAAAATGCATTGAAGACCTCATTGTTGACTACAAATAGGCACTACTACACCTTTTACCATTTTGACGTCATTATTATCATACTTTTTGAGGATCAACTCTTCCACTGTGCTGAACCATGCCGCCAAAATTCTTATTTGCAGCAATTGGCCGCGTTTGCTTCAGTAAATGGTGTTCCTTGGCTGATGTATGTGTATGGCATTGGAAACGTCAGGGAATCTGCAAGGTGGATGCTCCTTTACTGATCAAGGTTGCTCTTGGCCTTTGAACATCAATTGCACACAGGTGTTGTTAACACCCTAGATTTTGCAGTGAACACCAATTCTTTTCCTTGCCAGGTCCTGTTTAAGACCAAGACGAATTTTTAGTCCAAACTGAACCACCAAAACATACTCTTTCCTAGCAACAGATTAGATCAATCTGCCTCTTCTTAAGGGCAAGGCAGACAAACTATGCCCCACCCAACACCTGGAAAAAATGAAAAATTGTGAATTTCAACTCCTCTTGACATATCAGGAGAATGACAGCATCATTGGAACATGCAAGCTCACTATGAATAGCTCTTGATATAGTGCCACAAAGTTGTTTCGGTGGGATTTTCTAACTCCCACATTTTGAATTCTGTTTGTGCAAAGTGGAGATCAGACACAACTTTTGAGATAGAGGTAGTAGCACATTAACCTGCATTGAAACCTGTCAGCATTTACCATGTTGTTCGCATCTGAGAAGGTCCCATGTGTGCTTCCAGAGACCCTGTGGCCTGTCCAACAGAGTGCAATGTCTAGAAGCAACAAAAAGATGAGCTGGAAGGCAGTCCTGGCCACAGAGTTGGTGGTTTGGGTAGTTGCAGTCCTCTTTGCAGCAAGGGGCTGCCATGCAACATGCAAGGAGCAGTTGGCAAAAGGGACATATGACATTTCCTGCATTTGCTTCAATGACCAAGGCTGCAGAGGGGCCTTCATTCTGGAAGGTCCTCCTGAGTGTTCCTGTGAGAGAGGGATAGACGTGCCCGAAGGAAACCTGTCCATTGTTCTTGAGGACATGAAGCATGCTGGCAAGTCCTTGGAGTCTGTGTATGTGTCTGGAAGAAGGCTGACATCATTAGAGCCATTTGCAGGATTTCTAAATGAGACAATGCATGGACCCTTTGTCCTGCAGAATACTTCTGTCAGTTCCTTGCGTCCCTTGAATGTTCTAAAACATGTCCTGGCTATCAAAATCACACAAAACGATGCACTGAAAGACATATCAGGTTTTGGAAGTCTTGTGCAGGCGAATGCATTGTATATTTGGGACAATGGCAACCTGGACAACATTACAGGGTTTGAGAGTCTCAACAATGTGGAAGGGATAATCACCATTGCTAACAACAAGAATCTGAAAAGTATTTCAGGCTTTGAAAGGCTGATTAGGGTGTATGATTTTATTATTATGAGATGCCCACATCTTGCCAGCATTTCGGGTTTTGGAAGCTTTGAGATGGCTCGAAATATGGAAATTTATCGTACTGGTCTTGTGAGCATTACTGCATTTCAAGGCCTTCACCAGGTTGATGGGATGTTCTGGATCTCAGAGAATCCACTGCTCACAGACATTTCTGGATTTGAATCCCTTGAGCATTTGGGACAAGTTGACATCTTCAGGACTGGACTTCCAAATGTCGATGTGTTCAGAAACCTGACCAGGATTGTGTCAGGATTGGTTGTCTATGACAACCATGCTCTTCAAAATTTGGATGGCTTCAAGAATCTCCACGTGGTCAACAGACATCTGACTGTCATGAAAAACAGGCAGCTCAGCAGTATTGATGGGCTGGGGAGTTTGACCAACATTTCCGGAGACATCAGCATACTTTCTAATGATGACCTTGAAACCATTGATGGGCTCAGGAATATTGCTGCTGTGGGTGGCAGTTTGACAATCAGGGGAAATTTTGCATTGAAGAATCTAAAGGGGCTAAGAAGACTGGTGTATGTTGGTGGAGATTTCAGGGTTGAGAAAAATGGGAACTTGAAGCAGTTCACTCTGTTGAAGGAGCTGGTGGAAGTTGGAGGGAACTTTGTGATTTCTGATAATTTGCAAGACAACAGCTTTGCATTTACTTGGACTGACAAAGGCATCAGCAACATTAAAGCTGAGCTCCCCTTGCTGAATGGCAGTGCACTTCCAAGGCTAAAGCTTGTGGGTCAGGACCTTGTGCTGTGCGACATAAATTTTGAAGCGACCAAAGGGAAATACATGCATGGGCTGGAATCCATTCATGGAAGCCTGACCTTAAAACGAAATCAACTTGCTAGTGCAATCATGTTGGGAGCCTTGAAGTCTGTTGGGGGGCGCCTGCAGATGGTTGGCAATGAAGTGAAGGCGAGTTCCCAGGAAGGTGGTTTGCAGTTGTTTAAAAGCCTTGAAGTCATTTGTGACAATCCAAGTTTGGCACCAGGGTGTGGCTTGGAGATAAGAGACAACATGGGCTACAAAAGTGTAGACTGTTTCTCCAGTCTTTTGGTGTTGAATGGAAGTCTGTCAATAGTAAATAATGCCGATCTCCAGATTGTCACAAATTTCTCAAATTTGACATCACTTACCAGGAATGGGCATGAAGATGGGGGTATTGGCAATCTGTTTGGTGGTTTCGTCATTGCCTCCAACCCCAGCTTGATGTTGTTGAATGGCTTTGGGTCTCTAAATCATGTGAACGGAGATTTGGTGATCTCAGGCAACAAGGCCTTGAAACACATCGACTTGGGAAATCTGTCAGTTGTAAAGAATCTGACAAGGATCACTGCAAATGGCAATTTCACTGACTTTGCATCAGAGGAGCCACTACCATACAAGGAAGCTGGGTGTCGCAAGAGAAAAAATGCTGTGCCCCACATTGAAGCAAAGAATGGCAGCATGCTGCTTGTCACTGTGCTGCGCAAGGATGAGTGCAAAGTGGAGAGATTGATTCCAACTGCTGTTGGCTTTGCTATCATTGGGGCAATGATTATTCTTTCCATACTGCTCTTTCACTATATGCTGTTTAACCTTCAATCTCCTTACCACCCAAGGAGACGCATGGATGAGCTGCTGGCCACATTTGCTGGTCATCTCTTGGCTTTGGCTGATGTACTAACAGATGTTGGGTTTGTGGTCACTGCCTTCATTCTCTATCAGGACAAGTCAGCTGGGAGCATTGAGAAGGGGAGGGTAAACCAGGAAAGAAAGCTGGACCTCTTGGCAATTGTTGTGCTGAGTGCTGTAGTAATTTTAGGCACAGAGTTGTACATGATCGCTGCCATATTCTGGGGCCTGACCAGCAGGAAAGTGGCAGGTGAAATCAAGTCAGACCCCCCAGTGTCCACGCTCTACCAGTACTTACTGGATGAGAAGGCCATGCACATGAGAGATTGGCTGCTTTTGTTCCCTGGACTCCTGTTTTTTGATGCTGAAGTGATCAAGCACCTTCCTTGGGACCCCAAACTGACTCGCAATGATGACGACAAGATGGCTGATAGGAAAGCAGGCTTTGTTCACCAGTACTTTGCCAGGGTTGCATTTATGGCAGGCCTGCTTGAAGATCTGCCACAAATGGCACTCCAGATTGCATTCATGATTGTCATTGAAGAGGATGATGGCTGGGCCATCACAGGAGCCATGGCATCATTGACACTGTCGGTTGCAGACATTTTAGTGAAGTTTGTGTTCCCAAGCTTGATCAAGGCAGTACCGCGCCTTGCTCGCAGTGTGAGGTGTGATGCCAGTGAGTATGGTTGCAGCACAAACCTGCTTGAAGTGGAGGATTAGTCATTGTCTGTCTTAGTCTGAGCTGTGAGTTTTACACAAGCATAGACAATTGGGCTTACTAACTCGAGATTGTTGTGGTATGTCCTTTTCTCGCTTTGATGTGGACGATTCTCTGGCTTTTCCAGTTTGATTGATGTCTTTTTCAACTGCGCTGACTTGTAGAGGATGAAAGTGGAGATGTTTGGGTACCTTTTGTGCATATGTTTATGTGGTGTTTTTATAGGCCTTCAGGAGGTCATTGGTGTTCAGATATGGCCTCCACAAATTTCTGCCTGTTGGGTTTTCTTTTGCTGCGACTGATATCAGGACACGATGCTTTTGCACTACCTGCTGTTTTCCCATGTCTATTTGATTGTACTAGTTCTTTTGGTGCTGCCTCTCTCAATGGCAATTGAGATCTTTTTGATCCACTTTATATGGCTTGATTGCCTTTGGTATCCTTTGCAAAGTAAACACTTCTTCGAATTCACAGGGTGGCGCAGATGTGTTAAGTACAGCATGGGCGAAATGTCCAGTATTTGTTAAGAGAAAAGTGCTTTCTACCATCATACTCTTAAGTACTGTACTTTATGGAGACACCGCGCCCACAAGGCTGCTTTGAATGTGGTTGGATGCCAAGTATTGTCGCTTCAGTATGGCCAATGTATACAAATGACTTCAGATTCAATTACAGGAAAATCACTTTAGAGGGTTACTCATCGTGATGAAACATCAGCTGCAGATTGGCCGGCAAAAGAAGTACAGAAGATAGTCTATCGACTTTTGAAAAACGCGTCAAGAAAGGAAGCTGTGCATAACTTACTGTAGTTTTATAGAGCTGATTGCGTTGTGTACATTTCATTATTGCGCTTTGACAATGAACAAGAATAAAAGTAATGAGAATGGTTCTCGAGGAAATAATGAAGAGGGTAGGTGGAAAATACCAGGTTCGCCCGCAAGCAGATCCCTTCAACCTCCACGCAGTGCCCAGGTGGTGGCCCGCGCTTCAGCTGCTAGCGTTGGAAACAGCAAGACGCGCAATAGCTTTCGAATACAAATTGACATGAGGCTGTGAAAAGCAAGCCGAAAGGACCGCTTTGCAAGCTTTGAAAAGAATAGGCACCCTGATGCGTGACGTTGCTTCACAGCATCTCCTCAAAGTACATGGACTAAAAAATTCTCCAGGACCCGAAAATGCGCCGCTGCTCCCAATCAAATCAGCTACTCAAGGCAGCCGCAAATTTCTCACCAATGGTAATTGCAAAGCGCCCCCTGCCAAAACACATCCCCGACTATTACAGAATGTCCCACCCAACTTACTGCTTGATGCTTCACTGATGCAGGATCCCGGGACACCTAGTAAGACTTCCCCTAACCGAACAAGCGCTTGCAATGTTGCAACGACGCTCAGCAGAAGTGTCGGGCCGTCACCTCCACGTTATTGGCAAATGACCCTTCAATTACCCGTGCCACTTTTCTGGTGTTCTGGGACTTGGCCAAATTGCCTTGTATCTCTGGCACCGCAGCAACTACAACCGCCTAATTGAAGCCACTCATTCCACAACAAGCCAACGCTCCCAATGGAGAATCATGGCTCATGACGTCATATTCCAACCATTCACAATTCCCTTGACACCCTTTCGTAATCCCAAAATGAAAATGCACAATTAATAAAATGAGCACATCGATAACGACAGGAACGCGTGACTCATCAAGTCAAGCGCTCCTTCCATGTTCAACGCGGTCGTCCCTAGCGTTCCAAGATGGGCCCACGGGCTCGTAATTCCTATATAGGATCTCAGAATATTTGAGCCCATCAACCGTGTCTTGTTGATATGGTTGATCAATTTTCCCCCAAGTTCACCCATTGGACTACCAAAGTATCCCTCGACCCCCGATTCTTCCGATTCGTATTCCGATTCTGCGAATTAGCGAATGAAAATGTGCCTCGCATCCAGTACTTAGGCAGCAGCAAAGGGCCACCCATGTCGCCCCGTACTTTGCGCCATCACTCGAAATCCTCGGCCAGCCGCCGAAGCACCATTTGATCTGCATCCTCCTCAGAAAATTGACAGACCATCATCGGAGTACCGTAAGCGATGCTACCCCATTTTCTGCGCCATTTTTTGTTCGCCAAAATGCTGCACTCGTCCAGTACTTCAGCATCCCAAGAAGCAAAATGCCTCTCCCTGTACTTCGCGCCTTCACTCGAACTCCTGGGCCAGTCGCCGGAGCACCGCCGGGTCCACGTCCTCCTCAGAAAACTGGCACGATCCTATTTTTATGGGAATTCCGTAACTCAGGCACGCCCTCAAAAAGTACGCCGCAAGCGCCCACGCGCAGTTCTGCAACATGTACACCAGCTGCGAGTGCAGCAGATTCGAATCTCGCGGGCTCAACTGTCCTTTTGCCGCCAAAACTTGAAGCAGGCCGCCCAGGTCTGTGGCGAAGGGCTGGAAGTAGTCGCGCCAGGCGGACTCCAGGATCAGGGACTCGCGGGCGTCCGCAGTGCCGCTTCGCAGGGGCGATGCCTGAAAATGTGGCCAGACGGGATTTTGTCAGGCAACAATATTGTTGCCGATTAATCGAATTACTTACTTTGCAATCACCAAATTGCATAAGTGTTCTGAGCATTGATTGGCTTTGTTCTCAGAAACTTTAAATACTATAGTGTTGTCTTTAGTACTTTGAAATGTCAGAAAAATGTCGGAAAGATTGGGGACTCGCGGGAAACCGCCATGTGTTTCTGCAGGGTCAGCCCCTGCAGACGTGGCCAACGTTTATTGTCATCACGAGCATTATAGCCATCGCTCCTTAGTAATTTGTTCCTCAGCGGTGCCGATCCGTTATTTTCTAGTGCATTGTATCGCGTTGAGCAATTCGTTATTTGCTATTCACCATTTTGCATCGGCGGTACCGCAACCTGTACTGGACAGTACAATTTATTTCACAACCGCTTCGCCCAGCACTGTCCAATAATTTACGCGAGCGCACCTCCTCCCTGATAGCATCCGCCATCAGCACGAATATCTCCTCCACGTCCCGGCAGGCATCGCTCGGGAGGACCAACAGGGTCGCATAAGCAGCTTCCGACAAGCTACCTTCGACGCCCACGGTCAACGGGCCGGCCTCCTGGGGTGGAAGGAGGACCCTGCCAAGTGCATTTAATTCAAATAAAGTTAATGATTGACCATATTTTGGCTTTATTTTAACATATTCGTTTCATTTTATATCATTTTAGTTCATTTATCTATGTTTGCATTTATTTTTAAATTTGCTTCACGCATTTGTTTCATTTATCTACTTATTTCAGTTTATTCATGTTTTCCTTTAATCCAAATTGAATTATTGAAAATTAACTGAATTATATTTTGTTATTTCAATTGACATTATGTTCCGCCTTGATGATTGTTAAAAAGTCAAATGCAGTATTCATTACATGTGTGCTGAAAGGCCGCAGCGGCTGGGGACTCATTTTCGAATGGATTGCCGGGATGCCGCCACTGCCAACGAACAGCCGTCATTAGTAATCATTGCATTATTTCAATATAAAGTGTACAACACGGTACTATAAGTACAAAGTCTTGTACCACCTTTTACAAATCCATGCTTAATAGCGAGCTCCCACAGCGAGAGCTCAGACTGCCAGGAATTGAAAAGCGATCAGTGCACGCTGCTAAGTACTGAAGCGATTAATCCAGATACTAATACAAAACAGCGAATGCAATGAATGGGCGTAGTACAACAAGCACTTCCAGCATCACCTGCCATGGGGTTACTAACGCGGTCAACTACGTCACCTGACCGTTCGTCCTGTCACATCAGTCAGGGGGACGCTGGCCACGGTCACGCCACCCCCTCCGACGATGACTAAGCGCCCTTCCCCTCCCTGAAATTCGTGCTGCAGGCGAATTTCGACCTCGCACTCGCAACGGGCTCCAAGGCACGGCGGGTCGACGAGGGCTATGCCTGGAAGCTTCGCGTCATGCCCACCTACACGGCAGTCGTTGATGAGGTCATCAACAAATTTACTAATCCCTTTTAGTTCGTAACGCTGTAAATGGTGCCTGCCATTGAAAGAATCCATACACGGATTCTGATAAAGCCAGCGCTTTAAAGTAATGAGCCTCGTGCCGCTTTCCTGAAAACGTGGCCCAATCACCACTTATTACAGCGAAGCGTATTTTTGGATGGTGAAATGTGAAAATTACATCCCATTTGTACGATTTAAATCTCGAATTGTAAATCGCGCAGATCACCGTGGCAACCGCCATGCAGTAAATATGACAACACTGTGGCAATTCCGGACAGTCATGCCGCAATTGTGGTGGCGTATGCTGGAATGTCACTGAATACGCGCCACGCCTCAGCACTTCGGGTGAGCCGGCATCCAGATTCCCAAAACATTCCGCGCAACGTAATGCAACACAACACAAAGAGTCCTGGGGCCAATCACACCTTAATAGAAGCGATGTGGGCCATGCGCCACCCGTTGTAAAGCGCTCGTTTGGAGCTTTGATGAAGGTTCGGGGGGATGGGGCCAAACCCTTACAAATATACCTAAAGTACCGTTAATGCGCTTATAGATGCTCTATCTCAGAGAACAGACGTCGGCTCTCCGTGTGGAAGGCATGGCCTGGCAGATCAGGAGTTGCAGCTCATTGCACTGGTTTGTTCCTTCAAGCGACCCGGACGCACAGGCACCGACGGCAAGGCTGGCCAGCAATGATGCGCGATCATCCAACTATCGCCCCCAATCAGGCTTGTTAATGTTTGCGTTTTGGCGTTTTACGTCTTTATGCGCAAAAACGTAAATATGCAGAAGCGGCTATTTTTACGGCCGCGTTTTACGTTCTTACTGCTCGTTGGGACACCTAGGTTACACGATGGAAGTCGTGTACAATGATCAGTCCTCTGCCCCCTCCAGCCTGCGCAGCATAGCGTCCACCAGGGCTGCAGCAACGGCAACGACGTCGTCGAGCAAAATGTTTTCTGCCCACCCCAGCGCGCGTGGCTGCTACTCCCCGGACTCGGTAAGTCTATGTATACCGTCCTTATGCATGTCGGGCGGGTTTTTACGTTGCAGTTACGTCTTTTTATGCGTTTTCACGTGCAAAACGTAAAAGTTATTCTTGCGCCTAAAAACGTGAAATATCGTCTGCCTTTACGGGTGCCTCAAAATATGTAAGCTTCAAAGCGCCAACACCAGCGGCCGTCAAGGGCCACCAACCCAGTGCTCAGGCCAGTTTTGGGCGCCCGCGTTACGTTGCGCCAGTTCCAGCGTCACTGCACCCATCACCTTGACGTGGTTGCGCGACCTTGTTACGCTGCGCCAGGCACGTACAATACGTCCCTCCAGCATCACCATGAAATCGCCATGCAGTCATTGCCACCTACCTGCAGTACTTAAGCCGCGCTTGGATGACCGCGCTACGTTACACAGCGCCCACTTCAAGCGTCACTCCACCCCTCGCCGCGAAATCGCCACGAAATCATCGCTCGCGTACTCAGTACTCAGTACTCAGCGCTGTACTGCGCGATCGCGTTGCGCTACGGCACGGCAGCGTCATGCGTCACTGGACCCCTCAGCACGAATAAATCAAGAACGCGCTCCCACCGCGTCAATACTGAGGGCGGCGTTTTGTGGCCGCGTTGCGTCGTGCGTGGCGCGCGTTAACTCGTCACGATACCCCTCGCCGTGAAGTAACCACGAAATCGCCGCCCATCGGCCCGCGTAATGTCACGCGTCACTCCGCCCCTCTCTCTGAAGTCACAAAGAACGGGACCTACTCCCGTAAGTACTGGACCTGTACTGCGTTACGATGGGACACGCCCGCGTCACGCGTCACATACACCCCTCACCCTGCAATCCAGAACACATCGCCTTCGAAACCATCGCACCAAAAGCCTTCGGCGACGCGCCAAACGGCGCGGCGAGAACGGCGCCCGACGGTTCGGCCGACAACCTTCCGGGCCGCAAGTCTCGTTGACCAAACGCGTTGACCGCGTTGACCCGGTCAGCGGCATTCGATCCGTGCGCCACCACGGATGCCCCCCTCACACCTTGGAGAAATTTCCGCGCTGGGGGAGGGAGGTGCGCTCCAAAAGCGCGGCAGAGATTCGAATCCGAGGATGTCGAAACGGAACCCAACCGAAAACTTCCCGCCATTTCGCTCCCCAGGCAAGATGGCTGGCCCATGGGCGGGATGTTCGAATCCGGCCGAACTGGAAATCTCCCCGGCGAAAGATCGCGCCATTTTCGCACCCCGGATTTCGTCACCGCGCCCGCGTTGACCCCGTGCACACCAGCGTTGACCGCGTTGACCATGGCCAACGCATCCCCACATATCGCTGCCACCGTCGATTGGTGCCCCAACCCGTGCGCGGGCTCGGCGTGCCGGGACGGGGCGTCCGCCGCGCGTTGGCGTTCACTCGGTCAGCGCTTGGTCGACGCCGTTCAATGGATTCCCCAGACATTGCCGCCGCCGCGGCCATTCCACACATGAACCCGTTCCGCGCTCCGAAGTCCAATCGGTGGCACCTGGGGCCCCAGCGCTCACCATGCCCCGCCATCCCGTGTCAACGCCTTGTCAACGGATGTCTGCGGCAGTTCCCAGGGCGGTGACCCGGTGAACAAAGTCAACGCCAGCCCGTTGACTTTCGACGCCGCTCGAAAGGGCGCCGACACTTCGAAGCGTTGTTCCGGAGGCCAAAGCGTCGGTCCGGCGGCGCAGTTTCAAGGATGGGGGTGACAGACTGGCGCGATGGGGTTGCCCGCCACGGCCGCTGTTTAAATTTTGGCGGGGGACGGGGATTAGTTATCGTCGATTGTTCCTCTGTGTCAAATCACACGTCGTTAGTAATCACCCAGATAGGCGCACATCCGCGATCGGGCGGTACGCACAAAGCAACGTTAGGTGCGGTACGCTTTTGGCCGCGGCGCGGATTCGCGGCGGCCTCCAGTACATTGCGTGCATTGCAGCGTTGCCAGTACATCACGCACTGTCGCGGCGACGCCGGTCCAGTACATTATGCGTTGTTGAGGTTTTGACCTTTGACTGCCGTGGGTGCGTGGCGTGACGCCCCTGTGCCGTACATTTGCCTGTACTGCCTCGGCGCCCTTCCCGCGGAGGCATCGCGGGGGAAACTTGGGGAGCATCGAGTACTCGCGCAGGATGTAAGGCGACGCAGTACATTTGCCGCATTTACTGCGCAGTACGCCCGGCCTCTCCGGAGAGGGTCACTGACCCGCGAGCCACAGCGCCGGGCCGGCATCTGTCCGACCCACGATTAATAGCCAAACGTATCATTAAATATCCAGCATTTTGCACATCTATTTTCATCCATCACAGCGCGGGCTCTGATTCATTTCCTTTCATTAAATCAATCATTTTGAAATGAATGAATTAATGAAAGGAAATGAACGAACGAACGAACGAAGGGAGGGAGGGAGGGAGGGCAAGACAAGCTTCCCAAAGGATGTCCACCCAAGTGGAGGTGGAAAATCGCAGATGCTCTGAAGATCACTGGCTGATTGGTTTGAAGTCACAGCACAGCTGGTCAATCAGTTTAGTCTCCACAGGTAAGTGTAGGTCCGCCGCCCAAGGCGAGTCTCATAGAATTCGGCACCAATTGAGACAGGAAGTCGCAGATGCTGCAGAGATTGCAAATTGGTTATTTTGAAGGCTTATCCCAATCCTGGTATGCTGGCCTCCGTAGTGGGTAAAAGTCCGGTGCCCAAAGGGAATCTCAAAAAGTTTGCTCAATTCCGATAAAGAATTGCAGATAGGTGGTGCGGGTTAACTGCCCAAGGAGAATCTCAAGGATTTGGCACCAAATGAGCAACACATTCGCAGATCTTGCAAAGTTGGCTACTTGGCCTTTTTAAAGTCGTTGTTGGGTACAGAAAAGGCAGACTTCATAGAAGGTTGCATTGCAGCCTTCATAGGAGTGTGGAGGGTAGCCTGCACAAGAAGATCCAGGGCAACCTCAATTAGGGATTTCGGGCCATTAGCAAAGATCTGGCATTGTCCTCAATCTAACGGAGATGGTTGGTCATCCGTGGGTGCATCTGGGATCAGACTTAGTGGGAGCCGCAAGAAAATTGAGACAAGCAGCAAAGAAGGATCCCCAGAATGGTTGGCCAACGTGGGTACTGAAAATCCCATATCTTGTTGAGATTGCTAGCTGGCCATGTTGTTGGCACAACATGCACCACGCGTGTGTTTCCGTCGGTCACACAAGGAGATTCCCAAAACATCCCAGCCACGGCACAGCTAGCGAATCGCAGATCTCGTGGACTTTACTGTTGGTCAATTCGAAGGCAGATGTCTTTAAAGCTAGAGCTGGTGCAACAGAAGTGTGTAAGGAGACATCCAAAGAAGGATTCCAGCTAATCTGGCCAACAGCAGAATAGCTGATTTTTGTGAAGATCGAAGGTAGGCCACCTCGATGGCGCGGTATGGCACAACCAGGGTCGACATTTTGTAGCCAAGGCAGCTTCTCTAGAACCTCAATCTTTTTACGAACGCTAACGTGCTGGTGAACCACACCTTCAAGCGCTGGTATACTTGAGTCCCTGGATAGGGGTGTCACGAAACCGTCGATCTTGTGCGGACAACTGGATTAATCCAGTGGCAATGTTGCCATTTCGATGGCCCATCGTGGCACAGTTCAGGCAACCTTCACAGCCAATGCTCCTCGAAGTATCCCCTGTTCTGGTAGCAGCTCATCCAGAAAATTCCAATTCAGGCCAGACAGACGCAGATTGGCAGAGTAGTCCATCCGTGGAAGATGGCTGGCCAACAATGCCCCAAAAGCGTCGCAATCGCCGCGCTCGAAGTCAGCCATCTCCTTGGCGGCAAGTTCGAAAGCAGCAGATCCACTGGTGAACCGGGGAATTCTTGGACCCCAGCCCCTGTCGGAAGGTCAGCCACTTCACCAAGCCCGCGCCCGTCGAATATGATAGAGTGTTCGCACAGTTGTCACGCATCCTCGCCCAATTTCGTTTTCGCCAATTGTTGTGCCGCTGGTGGCGAAATGCCGATCGCCAGCACATGCGCCAGAGGCGCTGGAAAGTGGGGAGCAGGAGTAGGCACTGAGGCAATGGACAAGCCGATCGAAGAAGTGAGCGGCAGCACAGACGGGCGGGGAGCAAGAGGATTCCCTACCTCCGCCAAGTGACCTTGAAAGCCGTGGCCACCATCCTGGCCACAGCTCCCAGGACCACAGCTGGAAACCACGGGGATTCTGGCATGGCGTCTGGCATCTGGCAAGCCCAAGCACAATTCTCGGGCAGCGCGGGCAGGAGGCTACAGTGGGTAGGCGTCTCGAGGTCGGCTGGGTAGTGCAGTCACCGTGACGTGGCTGGTTGGGTCGTCGAGGTGGCAGGTGTCCAGGCGCTTTGCCAAGGCAGAGCGATGGACCATGGCGGCATTAGCCGACTTAGCCAGGTGTGACAAGAGCCGCTTTTGAAGCAAGAGTTCGCTGTCTTGCCGGTAGGCCAAAACAAACCCACATGGCGGACCCTCAGCCACATCGAGACCAGCCATGCGCACGCACTGACTCGCGTGCCTGCCGGCTGCCATGCAACGCTGATGAATTTTCATACTCACTCTTCTGCACACGGCCACAACAGGGAAGGAGGGGGCTGGGCAAGGAGCCATGGTCCATGGAGTCTGTCGGCAGTCTACCGCCTTAAAGGTGCAAAGTCTGCATCGGGCGCAACGCCCTTGCTTAGTGCGCAACAGCCTCACCCCCTCGCCGCGGACGTCCGGACGCGACAATCAACCAATGGGCTCATGCCCATTGGGTGGATGCTCCGTGGGCAAACAGGGCCCCCTACCCCTCCTTGCACCGGCTGCCGCGCCTCGCTGATCCGCTCAAGTCGTGCCGTGTGCCGCGCCGTGTGCGTGCTGCATGTCTGCGAGTCCTTGCGTCCTTGCCCACAAATTTCATTCGCCGGTCTTGTTGACCGACCCCGGAACTCAGATCCGACAACAACCCATCCCAGGCATGTAAAGGGCTGCGCATCAGTGGCGAAGGAGGCGGGACGGTGGTCATGTGCGGACGGGGCGCTTGACGAGCTTGACGTCGCAACTCACGCGGCACAGCAACAACGCTCTAGGCACCGAAACACGGGTAGAAATTTGCACGGTGTGCAATCGTGTGAAATCGAGTTAAAACCGTGCAGAAATCGGGCACTTCGAAGCACGATTTTACACGATTGTTAAAGTCGTGTAGTTTTCAGCCCTGTGTAGTACACGAAAGTGGTCCACCTTACCACCATGCACAACGCAATAAATAACACGATTTTACACGATTTCAACCGTGTACCAGCGGCAGCCGTCTGTTTTGTGATCAGTACACGATGGGTACACGATGTTTACACGAATTTTACACGCATAGCACGATACACGGTTTTCAGGACCGTGTACTTTGGACAATTTTTTTACCCGCGGAAAGCTGGGGCGTAAGGTGCAAGGCGCGCGCTGCCCACGTCTAAAGACGGCGAAAAACCCAAGGTTGACAACAGGAGAAATTCGAGGATTTTTCGCATCGGCGGACCCCTCGGGTGAGCGACGCCGCGCAGTCCTTCGGCCGCCGCGACGCTCCCGCGGGGTGAAACATTTGATTTCCGTCAGGCTGCGGTGCGGGAAGTGCGTCACCGCGTACTTTGGGCTTCGCTGCGCCGCCGGACGGTGCCAAGACGGGCCGCCGGACGCCTCGGTACGACGAGGCTGGTCGCAACCTCCTCTGGTAAAGAAGGAAACACTTTTGAGGAAGCTTTTCGAAAATAATTTCTGTGACTTTGAAATTTTATCGACATTGACGAAAGGGTTATGCGAGTGCAAGGATATGGCGGGCAAACTGAAAGTCTGGCAATGCGATTGAGCGAGCAAAGGCCCCGTCTCAAGGTTGAAGCATGTAAGGCGGATCTGTTCGGCGAGCGACCGGCCGAAGGCCATGGAGCTGTGCTGCGTTGAAGCACGCCTCGTTGGGGCGGCCGAGTATTGGCTTGGGAGCCGCGAAGGGGACCCATAGTGTAAGCTGTGCGATGTTTTTCAAGGCAGCGAGAGAGACATTTGAAGCGATCACTTTGGTGAGTTGGCCAAATGAGTTGCGGCAGGCTAAGCAAGGTGAAGGCAAAACGGTGGATGCCTCCACCAGAAGGTTCCAGTGTCTTCGCCAACAAGTAGCGACAGATTGTCAGGTCTGGGCTCTGGCAAAGTACTGGATTCGGGGATCTAGTGGAGAGCGCGCCAGGACCGCTTCTGGCTGGGGCCCAGGAGCTGGGAAGCAGTGGCGGAGAGCACCGTGGCCTTGAAAAAGTTCGCAAGGCCCTCTGAGCCCGTTGCTCCTGTGGCTGCGTCGTACTGGTTCGAATGCCGCTGCGACAGGCGACCCGATCTCGGCATGCCGTCTGTGGCCGCGCTCGGCGCTCGTGCGCACTTGGGCCTAAAAGCAGGGACACGTTGGTGGATAAGAAAGTCAACACATCTTTGGGAAACATCGGCACAGCCGTGAACTTTGAACTTCTGAGCTTTGCAGCACTCCTCACCGAAAGACGTTAGCCAAGTGCCATGGTCCCCCCTTGCTGCATGCCGTGTGCGACGCCAGTGGCGCGCCACAATGCTCCCCTCCCTCCTTCCCTGCAACCTGCCATTACCCCCCGCCCCACCCCCCACCCCTTTGCTGGACTCCTGTGACGTGCGATGCCTGTAACGCGTTGCAATTTCCCGCACCTCTCTGTGACTTCGCGGGGGGGCGCGATCCATCCCCCTGTGCCGCCGCACGAGTTTGAGACTCTAAGGCGGGCAGCCTTGGGCTTGCCATCAAATGTGTTATGGGTGTCAGTTCGCAGAAAATCGGATTGGCTGTGCTGGTTTATCGTCAGGAAACCACGCCTCAACGCACAGGCTGACGGCGCAGTGGGCAGAAAACGAACGCTTTTCTACCGCGTCTTCGCCCTTGCCGATCGAGGTGGACGCTGTGTTGCGAGTGCTGGAGGAGGCGGAGGACTGGTCGTTGTTTGTGTCTTCATCACGTGACTGGATGTCCCGATGAGCGCTGAAACTACCAATAAATGTAATACGTATTACATGTAGTACAATATTTATTTGTAATATTATTACGTGTAATAAAACCTACTGAAAATACAGCTGTCAAAATGGCTCTGATAGCGCTCATCAGCGTCAAATGGCATCGCGGTTGGAATCGCCAAAACGGCAAAAATAATACAAATAATATACAAATAATAATATAATAAAGGCACACGATGCGCCAGCGACTCGATCTCGGGCACAAACCACGGAGTGGCGTGCACCGCCACTGCTTCTGGGCGCCACCGATTGGTCACATTCGCGAAGGGCAAGCATTCACAACAGGGCCGTTCGTCTGCGCATTCCGCGCTGGACGCAGGCCGGGCCGGATTGCCTACAACCTGGCCCCACAGCCCTTCAAGATGCGAATCCAGCCCTCCAATCAAGCGCCACGTACCCAAAACGTGCGTGCCCCCTTTTGGCGGCGCTGCACCACGCGCCAACACCGCCGCTGCTTTGCCCTTGGAAGTCGATCCGATTCTGTCAGAAAAGTGAGCGCCCGACCACGGCCACGTGATCAAGTGTCGCACGGATCGACCCTCCCATGCCAACGCAATAAGCGCAGAAAGTGGCAAAGAAATGCGAAAAGTGCGCCCACCAAAAGCCCACGTAATCCAGGCGCAACCGGGATTCGCCCCCGGGTACATAGCGGCCGCGCCTCACCCGCGAGAGCGCGGAGAGCAGCGAGAGACACCAACGCTGGCGCTGCGCCCCGCCGGCGCCACCAAAAGGGCGTGGCGCAGGGAGTCAACACGGTCAACGCGCTGGCGTTGACCGACCGTTGACCCATAGTCTACCCACACACGGAGGAGCCAGCCTTCCGGATCGGAACTCTCCCGGCATCCCAACACGGAGGCGGGCCCGTCGGCTGGCGAGCCGACGCTAGGAACCTTTCCAGATGGAGGAAAAGGGGGAGAACGAGGGCGGCAGGGGCGAGCGCCCTGGTCTGTCGGCGGCGTTTGAACGTGAGTGCCCGCCGGTCAACGTCAATCGGCCGTACGACACCTTGGCAAGCATGCCTCCAAGCGCCCGCGGTAGGAACACGTCTCTGCGTCGGATCATGCGCTTCTTTCGTGAGCCTTTTCGCGCGAGCTTTGGAGCCGCCTTGGCAGTGGCGCCGTCTCCACCCTCTGATGAAAATGCCCGCCCCCTGCCGCCCACGGGCTGGCGTGGTTGCCGATCTCGGAACAGCCACTATGTTATCATCATGCGGTGGCATTTTCTTTGACTGCAAGCCAGCGATGCGGTCACAGAAAGGGGGGGACGGCTCTGTTCCGGGGAGCA
Source organism: Ostreobium quekettii (assembly GCA_905146915.1). Classification (NCBI taxonomy): domain Eukaryota; kingdom Viridiplantae; phylum Chlorophyta; class Ulvophyceae; order Bryopsidales; family Ostreobiaceae; genus Ostreobium; species Ostreobium quekettii. The sequence goes on along the minus strand of CAJHUC010000487.1, from coordinate 90,050 downwards.
GACTGGCTGGCTCGCCGCGGTCGCCAGTGGCTGAGGCGGCTCCGCGGCGTCGATGGACAATGACCCCTCGGCTTTGTCAGGCGTCCGAGTTGCCGGATGAGCGGTCAACAGAGCTGGCTGCCTGCGGCCCGCCAAAGACGCAGGGAAATTTGACAAGGCGGTCCCTCGCGGCGCGGGGATGGCCGAAGGGAGGCGCTCGCGGCAAAGGTGATATCGCGGTAACTGCGCTCGCCCGCGCGGGCAGGTGCAATGTCGTATCAGCATAGACGCTACAACGCGGGTGGTTGTAGGTTTGCGCCTTTCATGCGTATGGTTTGTCGGGGCGGTTGCTGTCGGCGAGTTGCTGGCACGGGGGCGTGGCAGCCAAAATGTCTGTCAAGGGGAGCGAGTACGGGCGCAATGTAGGACGGCCTTCGGCTGTATATTGTGGTAGGATTGCGCGCCCACGCGCCATCCATGCGAACGGCGCCCACGCGTCGTCCATGCGCACCGCGGGGCTGGCGAGGGGCCGTGCGCAAACACAACTGTTTCGGACTTGTGCTGGAGGAAATCGACGCCAAAGTTGATCGACTTCTGTTGGGCAGGCGCTTCCCTACGTCGGGGGGGCGGGTCAGGCGAGGGCGCGCCCAATGTTGTGTTCATCGACCCGCCTTGCGTTGTGTCGGGCGTCGAGAGCCAGGTGGCTGCCCACATGGATCGAGGAGTGACGGAGCCCGAAGCCTTTGAGATGGCGCTTGCACAAAACGACGAAAAATTGGTGACAAACTTCCTCACCCCGGAAATGGGAAGAGTCGTGAGGTGCGTCAATGCCCCTGCAATAATGGTAATGGCCGCTGGATGCGGAATATTCGTGCTGGACATTTCTATTGGATACGGTACAAATGCAGTGTTCCTATCTTGCCGACGGGGTGACACGGGAGTATGTTGAACCCATGGAAAGTTTGCAGCCCCCGAGTCTCGTTTGTCGTTTGTGAAGGCCTTGTAACATGTGCGGTGTGCGCAGGCAATATGATGCGTTCGCACGAAATAGGGCAGCTCTGCAATTCACATCGACAAGGCAAACTGCTTTGTGTTGCCACGCAAGCAGCGATTCTGCGACATCCTATGTGTTGCTTTTGTTTCATACATTGTATTCATGTGTTTCACTGTGCTTCATTTGTCACACTACGTTCCTTTGTGTTTCTTGGCAGGTTCCTCCTTCCGGCCCTTGAGGAAGGTGGCATCAGTGTGTCCATCGCGAGCAGCGACCGCCATGACGTCCGTGCCATGGGGGAGCCGTGCATGATGGCTTTGGCGCGAGAGCAATCTGAAGAGTTTTGCCGCCTGTTCGCCAGCATGGTGGACGACATGCGCAACGGGGAGGAGGACAGGAGGCACGTCCTCTTGCAGTCGTACAAGAATCAGGTCTGTTGGTCGTACGCCGGTGCAGAGAAAGTGGCCTTTTAGCCGTCAATGCGCGAAAGCTGCAGTATTCTGGTCCAGAGGCACGTCCTCTTGCAGTTATACAAGAATCAAATCTCTTGGTCGTGCACTAGGGCTAAAAAGTCGGCGTTCCAGCGGCCAACAGCGCGAGTACTGGGCCGCAGACATCGAGGAAAAGGAAGCATTATCCCCTCCACCTTATTCCCTCCAACTTTTTCTCGTCCTGGAGTGAACTGAGGCCGTGAACAGGTGCTTCGCTTTCTGTTACATGCAACACATCCCCACATGGCACATCGGCAATCTACCACATGCCTCTGTAATGACCATCAGAAGGGAAGCACGCGTGGGGAAGGCCGATTGCAAGCGTGTCGAGCGAACCTTGCGAGAGCGCATTCCTGGCGTCCCCACATTCCACAAGGCAAGAAGTTTTATCCCCACAGTATGTACCTCTGTGCGTTGTGCAATTTACCGCACTCCATATTTATCTTCAACTGTACATTGTGTAGCACCTAATGGCATGTGAACGGCAAGTACGCCGCACTGGCGCCATATCCTGTCATTTTAATTCCTAATTCTGAAATAGCAGTTCTTCTATTTTGCTATTAGCAAGAACCAACATTTCACAATAGAAAAGCGGCTTCAAAAACCACCGATGAAAGGAACTCGAACACGCAAGGTTTTCCAGTTCTACCACAATTCGCGCGCAGTTAGCAAGCACGTGCGAAATGGGGCCCATTTCCCGGTGTCCACGACTCTGCGCCAGCCTTACAAGCCACGCCAAACCCAAGCACCAGCGCCGTGAATCTGCACTGACGCGAGCCACCAACGCCCACAACGTCACGCAGATGCTCCCAGAAGCGCCTCCCGCAACGCTCCCGCCCCCTGGGAGGGACCAGCTGCTGAACGAGGCGGTATGGACCGTCATGTTTCGGCCGGTGTGCGCCGACTTCTCCACCATGCTCCAAGGGATGGCGCGCGGGGAGTCAGTCGAGGTCGAGCAGGCGCGGCGCATGGGGGAGTACCTCGTGGGCAACCACATGTGGCACTGCGCGTCCGCCTTCCTGAGGGCCTGCCTCCGGGCGGGCATCCCCGTGACCTGGGGCCCGGCGGCGATACCCGACGAGGACCTGGACGCGGAGAGACTGGAGTCGGCGTTTTGGTCCATGAGCTCGTGAGTGGCTGCGCCGGGTCCTTTGGGAATTCGAATCTGAAGTGGATTGAGACTTTTTGCTGCGGGGAAGGATCGAGCTCGGAGTGGGTTCTGCCCCTTTTCTAAGAGGCAGAGGTAAAATTGGGGATGGAGTTTGAACCGGATTTCGGCGTGTGTTTTCTCTCTGAGGCAAAGATTGAATTGGGGATCGATTTCAAAGTCGGGTGGAGCAAGGCTTTTTTCGCGTGCGGTGAAGAGGTTCTATGTAATGTGGGACACAACGCACATTTTTGGTGCGAACTGAAATCGGGCCCGGGGCCTCCTGGGCGACAGTGCTTGTGGGCGCTGCTGCTTAAGGCGGCGATAACGGGCGTTTGAAATGAAGCGAAGATTTGCATGGTGGAAACCACCATTTTTTGAATGTGTGTTTTGGCTACAAAGTTTGGGGTGTACATGGGTTCCGAAGCCCTGACATTGAGGGGTGATTTGGCTCGCGGATTGTGCGTTTTTGGACGCGGAATTCCAGTGAACGAGCTGCTGGGCAGCAAACGAATTTGCGACTGATTTGATGACTATTTGGTACCATACTGTACCAGATTTGGATGCTCTCAGGCGCTGAACACGATTGCATCTGGATTTTATGGCACACTTGCCGCGGTCTTGTGAACGCGTTGGTTATTGAATCAATGTCATTGAATACAACATTTCATTTTGGGGAAGTGCCCCTACGCGGGGTGTTGATCATGAGTGCTCTTGCTTGGAAGGTTGGAGAACATCTTCAGAATGTGTACTTCCAGCGATATTTCCGTTAGGTGGCCCATGGTATTGCAATCCGGAATGTCGAGATTGGGGATTTTGCAGCCGAGTTTGGCTGTTTGGGGACTGCCAGGCTTTGGGCGCTCTCAACATTGCCGTAACCCAAAGCCATAAAGATGCTCGCCTAGGTATCGACAACGGATAGCGCTCCAGCTCCTCAATCTGGGGCCTTGCCTGTGCAACTGCGCAGGAAGATTGTGAGAATATGTTGAAGATTGCGTTCTAACGGAATCAGCGTGAATCTCGCTGTGCTTAATTTGCAACTGGGCTCTTATCTGCTCTCTGCCGACCCATTTCCTTGGGCAAGTCGCGATTCAGTCAAGCGGCAGCATGGCCTATTTGCCATGACTTCGTTTGCGCCCGAGCGGCCGTCCCGCTACCCATATGCTTGTCCTGCGGACGGTGAAGCTGCTCTCAATTGCCTCTCGGAGCAGTCAGTGGGCGCCATTTTAGCCCGCTAGAGCCGTTGGGCGACGCCATAAGGTCGCGAATGACGGCGCACTGTAAAATATGCCAGCCCACCTGTGCTGGTGCCCACCGCCCCTGCACCGCAGCTGGACCCACGCTGCCACTCCGCGCGGTGCATTTGTGCGGCGCGAAAGCCGGCACACAACCTGCTTTGCGACACGACACGATAATTGGAAAGAATCACAACAACAGACGCCGCTTTACCGGGCCCATACTTCCCATGCAGCTCTCGCAGGCAACTCCACCGCATGGTCGCAGCTCACACACTTGCCATCTCGGAACGCCCAGGTCGTGAAGGCTTCCGGGGACCTGAAGCCCTGAGGACCGGAGGGAAGGCAACACCCCAGCCCCAGAAGGGCCTTCGTGACTTCACGGCCGTCGCGACCTCCGCGACTCCATGTACGGGAGGGACCGAAGCGTAACCGACAGCTGCGGGATTTGTTGCGCTGGCCACGCAGCCGCGCGAGTGCAAGCGGCGCCCATGGCATCCAATTCTTCCTCTCCAGGGGCCTAAATTTGCTGGTTTAAGCAAATCTTGTTTTAAACGAGGGCGAAAACCATTCTCTATCATTCTATATCGTTTTGTCCGTCGGCGCCATTTTGGAGAATCGACGCAACCCTTCGGTCCTCCGCGGGCACTCTACCCTCCTCCGCGCACCGAGTAAAGGTCAGAAAAGAGTCTATTTGTTCCTCCCATTTACGCCGCTTTTTAATGATACTGTACGCGCCTTTTTTCCCAATCTTTATGAGGTTTTGCAGACCGCCAGAAGGCGGGCGCTGTTTGACCATCTGAGTTCGGCAGAGGCATATGACATGATCGGTGTGTCGGTTTTTCACGTTGGCTGGAAGGACTTCAATTCACTCTGGCACATGTTGCAAACATGGACTTCCTAAAAGGACATTTCTGAACGGTGATCTTTAGCTAAAATTTTAAGTAAATACACAGGAACGCACAGCCACGAGCAAGCTGACAATGAGGAGCAAAGGAGCAGGTTATGGCATGCAACTGCGACAAGAGGCAAGAGACACACCCATGACACAAGCCCGGCCGCATCGATCCCTTCACATCGATCATTCCGATGCCATCAAACAGGTCGCGTGGATCAAGCCACGTCACATCAACACCACCATGGGAACGCGGAACACGACAGCCACATGTGGTTGGTGGCAGTGGCCGACCCCGCACAAGCCCAAGCAGCTCATCGCCAACAAGTTTCTCTTCCCATGCAAAATTCGACTATGATTTTCAGATGAAAGACCGAGTGGCCCCTCGCCAATCCTGCATTGAACCCTTTCCCTCCAACACACTCCCATGCAAATGCTCATTTGGCACATTGCTGCATCGACACAAGCAGTCGTGCAATTTCCCTGCACTCGCTGCCTCATCTAATGGATTTCCAGCCTCGCATCCTCCAAGCACAACATGCAGATGACCCAATTTAGCAACCCAGACAAGAAAACTCAGCAACCGACGAATCAGAAAACACGCAAACAAGACGGCTTCATTTCTGCCACGCACTTCTCCGAATTACTCAACCCGCCCTTTGCGGTTTCCATCAACAGTCGCCCCCCTTGGGGGATGCGGCCCGGAAGGCCTCGCCGCCAAAACCAAAGACACAAAACTACAAAACTCCAACACCAAAACTCTGTCGCACAAAAGCAAGACCCAGCCTGGTCTAAATAGTGCCATTCTCAAAGGGCTTCCCGGGCAGCCCCTTTCGCGGCCAAGGTCACCGACTCCAGCCTGCTAGCATCGAGATCCTCCTCGTTCGTCACCTCCGTACACCAGGTCACCGGGAGCCCCGCGGCCAGGCTCGCGTTCAGAGCGGCGGAGGCGCAGTGCCACAGGCGGTTGCTCAGCAGGTACTCCGCCGCGTGCGCGGCCTCGCCGATGTTTTGTTTTTTCGCCGCGGGCTGCGCATCAGAGGAGGCCCACTAGTAAAAAATCGGCCAAAGTACACGGTCCTGAAAATGACACACCGTGTTATGCGTGTAAAATCGTGTAAAATCGTGTAATCTGTGTGCGGTCAATTGAAAACAACTGAAAATCGTGTACAATCGTGTAACATCGTGTTACACCGTGTTCTGTCCGTGTAATGAGTCGTGTACCCAGTCGTGTACCCTTGTTGGAGTCATTTGTCAAGAGCTGGAAATCGCGTTTCCTCACTGAAAATCGTGTTCCTTCGTGTTGCTCGGGTAGTCAACCGTGTAATGAACTTTGCACCCCCAAGCTGCACTCATTTTTGAACGATGAAACACCATATATTATAGTTGAAAATCGTGTAACATCGTGTACTTTCGTGTAGTGCGTCGCGTACCCAGCCATGTATCCTTGTTAGAGGTAGCTGCCAGCAGCTGGAAATCATGTTGCGCAGCTCAGAATCGTGTTCCTTTGTGTTATTTGGGTAATCAACCGTGTAACAAATCGTGTGATGATTTTTGCACCCAAGCTTCACTCAATTGTGAAAAACCAAACATCGTGTAGCATAGCTGAAAATAGATACTGGTCGCATGACCTCAAGACTGGATGTGCGAATCCCGCCGTCCATCAGGAATTATGCCAAGTGGGCCCCCGCCCCAGCCAACACAAAACGAACCCCCTTTTTAATTGATGAGTATGTGACGGGCAAAACGAAGACGAAAAGCATGAATGGCTCCAGCGCGGAACACGCACAACGGAGCGGCGTGAGAGGCGGTGCTGGACGAAGGGCTGGCGGGGCGAAATGAAGGTGCGTGTGTGCAGGGGTTCTTGAAGAAGTTACGCGGGCACCCAGGGGCAGGATGGGCTGGGGTTCCGCGCCGATTCAGGATGTCCATGCGCCGAACGAGGGGCGTTCCTGGAGGCGACGTTCCGTGAGCGAGTGCAAGGGCGATCGGTGAGCGAGAGCAAAGGCTTGCCCCGCGATCTGCGTCTGCCTCGATCGCGCACAAGGGGACAGGTCTCGGGGCAAGCAGGCGTAGTCCACACCACATCGCATCACCTGGTGTGGTGTGTCATCCCGAAATTTGAAATCAACGGTCTGCCGCCACTGCCGGCGCCCGCTCGTTCAAGACCAAGCAACCGCCGCCACCCCGCGCGTCGCCTGCCCTGGCGTTGCGACGAGGCCCTGGCCGCTCGCAGCCACTCGCCACCGCTCGGATCCCTGCCCAACCCCAGGGAGGATCACAGGCAGTGTCGCCGTGATCGAGGCCCTACGCCGGCGATGGTCGGCAGCGCGGTGATGGTCGGCATGGGCCAGGCCTTGGCTACCTTGGCTCTCTGGCTGCCGCACACGTGCTGCCAGGGGATAGCCGCCCTTCGCGAAACGGTGTACTAGGGAAGTGCTCACGGCCTGCTGGCACCTCGTGGACTCCACCGCGGCATCGCAGGTGATGATCTTTGAGGGTGGAAGGGGTGCAAGTAAATTCCTGGCTACCTCCGACCCTTTGAGATACATGCAAAGCAAGGCTCCAGACCAGCCTGTCCGAAGCAGCTCCAGCGCAAGAACAGGACCCATTAGCCCACGTTTGCCCCTAGATCAGGTTTGATTCTTTCTCTTGTGGTGCGCGATGGTGAAACGGGTGCAAGTAAATTCCTGGCTACCTTGACCCTTTGAGATACATGCAAAGCAAGGCTCCAGGCCAGCCTGTCCGAACTCCTTGAGCGCAAAAACAGGACCCATCAACCCGCGTTTGCCCCTAGATCAGGTTCGTTTCTTTCCTTTATGTTGTGCGATGGGAATTTGTGATCGAGATGTGGTCCATTGTTTACTACTTGTGGTACATCGAATGCAGCAGGGGCCCCTCTTGATGTGCTGGTCCCATAAGCAGTGGATTTTATCCCAAAACGACAAGCACATTGTGCTTGTGGGGTCCAATTGGTGTGAGATTTGTTAGTTCGTGTGCTTGAACTCATGCCAGAATGTTGCAAAACTCCCCGTGTCCCTATATACACTACTGCGAAATGACAGCGTGGCTGCACCTTCTAGCAGAGATCATTGTCTGTGATGGCCAACTGCCTTGCTGTGAGTGTGAGACTTTGCCATTAACCATTTTGTGGCTGATGGATATGTTCCTGCTCAGTGCATATGCATTTGGGAGAGTGTGTGTGTGGCGTTGTTTCCACCATGGCTGCACTTTTGGCAGAGGTCACTGTCTTTGATAGCCAACTGCTCTTGTGTGAATGTGAGACTTTGCCATCAACCAATTTATGGCTGATGGTTATGCTCCTGCTCAGTGCATATGCGTTTGGGAGAGCACGTGTGTGGCGTTGTTTCCACCATGGCTGCAATTTTTGGCAGAGGTCACTGTCTTTGTTGGCCAACTGCTCTTGTGTGAGTGTGAGACTTTGCCATCAACCAGTTTGTGGCTGATGGTTATGTTCTTGCTCAGTGCATATGCATTTGGGAGAGCGTGTGTGTGGCGGTGTTTCCACCACGGCTGCACCTTGTGGCAGAGATAATTGTCTGCGATGGCCAATTGCCCTTGTGTGAGTGTGAGACTTTGCCATCAAGCAGTTTGTGGCTGATGGTTTGTTTCTGCCCAGTGCATATGCACTTGGGAGAGCGAGTGTGTGGTGGTGCTTCCAGCATGGCTGCACCTTCTGGCAGAGATCGTGGTTTGCGATGGCCATCCCCGGCTGTTGTGTGAGTGGGAGACTTTGCCATCAAGCAGTTTGTCGCAAATTTGGTTATGTTTCTGCCCAGTGCATATCAATTTGCGAGAGTGTGTGTGTGTGGTGGTGTTTCCAGCATGGCTTCACCTTGTAGCAGAGATCATTGTTTGCGTTGTCCAAGTGCTCTTGTGTGATTGTGACTTTGCCATCAAGCAGTTTGTGGCTGATGATGTTTTTTCTGCTGCGTGCATATTGGCTTGGGAGAGCGTGTGCGTAGTGGTGTTTCCAGCATGGACGCATGTTGTACACCTGTGGCACCCACGTTGCAAGAGTGTGTTTGTCGTTCATGGATTGTGAGCAGTCATGCTTTTGGCAAAGGTTTGGTTGCAACAGAGAAACTGATGATGGGTGGCTGCCGATGGAGGTCGCTTTTAGTTTTCTTGAGGTGGTGTGCTGATCGTGGCAATGTACGACTGTTGGCAATATGTTGCAACAAGTGTTGCTTTGCCAATTTTCGAATCTGTAGCTGCCAGTTGCCATGTTGGGATGAATATATCAGTTGCAGACTTACTCCAAACCGACCTTGGGATGAGCCACTCGAGGTTGGTCTGACAATTGCAGTGCTTTTCAAGTAATTTCCAGTACACCATAGGTCTCCAAATTGCCAGCGAAATGTTTGTGTTTCCGTGGCGCAGGTCACACCATCTTTGAAGGCCAACAAGAATGGAACCAAGCCCATCACCTGAGACAATTGTGGGGCAGTGGGAAGCAATACGTTGGGCCATTTGTAGAAATGTTTTATTGTGGGTTGTCATAGCTAGCTTATGTGACCCATGTAGACTAGCCTTGATTGGTTAGGATGTGTTTGCACCAGTTTGGTTTGGAACAAAAGACAGCAAAAGTAAATAGGGGCCCATGATTGTAGCCGTTGGCTGATAATGTAGTAAATTATTGCTATGGAAAGGGACTGAATTGCGTGTCATGACAGGCTGTCCAACACGGATGACGCCTGGGGAAACACAATAAAGTACACAGAAAACCGTGTTAAGCAATCGAGTGGTCTGGTGGACCACCAGTGGGTGGCACCCCAAAGGACACGGCTTTTTACACGATAAATCGTGTAAATCGTGTTAAAAATCGTGTAATTCACAGGCAGCCTGAGTACACAGTGGGTACAACCCCAAAGTACCCTATATTTTACACGGAAAACCGTGTCGTTTACTTGACAAGGGGCTGAGTACCCAATGGGTACCACCCCATAGCACCCAAGTTTTAACACGGAAAACCGTGTCATGCATGCAACAAGCATGCTAAATACCCAGTGGGTAGCACCCCCGAGGACACGATTTTTACACGAAAAATCGTGTTCCAACTTGGCCTGCAAGACACGAACAACAACACGGAAAATCGTGTTAGTACACGGTGGTCAAAAGTACACGATGTCCAAAACTACACGACGGCCAAAAACGTACACGATCATAAACTACACGATCGCCAAAACCGTGTAATTTTGCGAGGAAAAGTACACGCTGAAAATACACGAAATTGTCCACCTTACGTCCATGCACAACCCGATTTTTTACACGATTTTACATGATTTAACCCGTGTAAAAGCGCCAACCGTGTAAAATCGTGTAGCAAAGTACACGATTTTTTACACGATTTTTACACGGCTTTACACGATTGTACACGATTGAACACCGTGTAAAAATGCCGATTTTTTCCTAGTGGCCGGCAAGGTCGCGGCACAGGAGCAGGAAGGCACGCCATCCAAACCGCCTCCTTCAGAAGTCGGTCGGGGCGTCCCGGTGGGCAGTGGCGCCGCCCATCTGCGTGACGCCGCCGGGGCTCGGAGCCGAAGTTGCCATCCGCGGCGTGCCAAGTCCCCCCTTCCCCCCATCCCATCCTATTCCTCCCAGCCCCACATCCCATTCACACGCGGTGAGCAAGCAGTGACGAGCTAGTACTTGCAGACACCCTCAGAGTGCGTGTTTGCAGAGTTGGTGCATACATCGTGTCTTCGATTCTAATCTTGCACCCACAGCGCTGCAAAGCAGAACAGGTCCAGCTGTGTGCTTGTTTAGGAGGGAAACAGCACGTCCTGACACTTGCGCACATGCACAAAACCGCTTGGAAGTGCCGCTGATGATTGCCGACAACATGACTACTGATTTGATTGCAGCAGCAGCGGCTCTATTGCGCGATCCCGATGTGCGAAATCTCTCACCGACTTTTCAGAATATCTGAACTTATTTTCAAATTTGTTTGCTTTTCAAATTTTCTGAATCAGAAATTTTCTTTTAGAGTGTCATTCTATTATGGTGCAATATATTCATTTCCGTGATACAGGGTCGGGAATTTGCATCAATCGCTGCTGATACCTGTCATCTTCTGCGTTTCTGACGCGCCATTGCATTGATCGATAGCAATTGCAAGTACCGAATCGGCACAATTTGAACGCGGCCCTCACTTCGCCGCAGCTATGCGAGATCCTTTTCAAGTCTCAGCAGGCTTTTCATTTACGGCGTAAACACAGCCTGAATTTACATATTCCACGTAAAATTCGTAAAACACGGCAACAAATTCTGTTTTTATGCGTTAAATAACAAGCCTGAGCTTTGGCGACGTGCCGCGTTGGGCACCCGTGGTGCGTGGCGCATCGGCCCAGTGCCACACACAGCGCTCCCGCCGCGACAGTTCATTATTCATGCCAGCTCACTGCATTTCATGGGACAATAGAGTGTGTCGACATGGGACCATGAATAATCGATTCCGAACAAATTATCTGCTTGGTTTTCGCGCCCATCACCGCCTGCCAGGCGAACGAACTGTGTTTTGTCATTGGCGACAAATGCAATCCACGCATTTTGGTGATGGTGTGACAGCCCCATGTTCTTTTGTCGGGTTCGATCATGGCACTGCCGCCACGCGTCGTCGACCACATGTTCGCAAACAGAAGAGCGGGTCTGTCCAGCCGATGTCTGGCCCTGGTTTGTGCCACCGCAGGTGGGTGCCCCCCCGCCTTGACATGCAGTACTTCTACATCAGTGTGGAGTAAAGTAAGCATTTTGCAGCACGATATATACGACCATTGCGGGAGCGTAGCCGAACACTCGAATAATCAAGAATCGCGTCACATGTTCGTGCTCGCCGGAGGTGCCCACACATGCAAATTTCCTGATCACCCTTTTCCGCGAAGGTGACGTGATAACGCTCAGCGAATTTGACGATTTGTACCATTTAATCATATCTTTAGACACTTACACCCTCATAAGCTTGTACGAGCCGCTTATTCAAGGCGGACCTTGAATGCTTCAGCAAAGGCTGAATGTCTCCTCACGGACAGGGACTGTGGACTGCAAATTTCTCATAAGAAATCGTAGTTTCTATCGCCCACTTTTTACCATCCAAGCGCCTGCCGGTGCAGTGTTCTGAGCTTGCAACGGAGGCAGCGCAAAACCGAAATAAAGTAAACGGAAAAGGAAATCAAAACGGAAAGGCCTAGTCAGTGAGATCGCCGACCCCACATGCTGACGGTGGCATTCTTGAATCCTGTAAAGGTGCCTTGTCTATTAGAAAATTGCTTTAGAGTGAATCTCAAAGGACTGAAGCACATCGGCAGCGCCGGTTGCATGGGCGCCCCCCGCCATTCCACCGTGATCAGGCACAGGCGACAATCCACAGCAATCTCCACCTCTTCGTTGTGTATTGCATTTCAGGGTGGAGCGACAACTGCTAATTCCTTCCGCTTAAGTTAGCTATTTTGCTTTATTGGTGGGCTGCATTTCATTGGCTCCACTTTAGTTTACCAAGTGAGCGACTGCCCTGACCGGGTTGCTAGTACATCTGGTGGCTACGCCGTATACGTTGCTTACCTAAGCAACAAGCATGCCGACCCTTGAACTGGCTGCGGCGAAAGTGCGGCCGTGTTCCAATGGCGCTGATTCGGCATTGGAACCGCCGCCTCAACCAGCGGATCCGACCGTCAACTTCGTCGATTAATAGAATTGCACAACATAATACCAATATTAATAATAATTATATACTTAATTAATTAATAAACAATAGAAGTGCACCAGACGAATAAAGTGGAGCCCTGCAAGAGCGCGGCCTGATGTGGCCTGTTTCAGGAGCGGTGAATCCAAGTTGCAAGGAGTGACCTCATCCTTAATCGTGGAAATAAACAGACTGCACCAAGATGGCAAGGCACTCGGAAGAAAGCCCCTGAACAGTTGATTTTAGGTTTCCGCGCCGCTTAAGTCCCGCAGCACCGCCACAGCTGCTTCATCCCAACCGCCGGTCGTGTGACCAGTCATTGCCGACACAACATCCAAACGCCCAATCTGCAGCCACACTCTCGAGATGGGGTTTCTTAGGCAGAGAATTTCGGCTTGGGGAACTGCGTGGTCCTGTGTGAGGTCTGCAACTGCCAGGAGACCTATGGGACGAGCTTGACCCATGTTTGGGCGATAGGGCTGATGCCATGCGTCGTCGTTCACGAGGTATATTTGATGGAGTCGGAATAATCGATGTGAAGTGATCGATGCGACCAAACACCGGTTCTCGAGAGCAAGCCTTGCACCTTTTGAGCGATTGATTTTCATCATTGGCTTTCTTGCTGCCGATTGTACACGCGTTTGTCTTTGTCTATTCTTCATTCTTATATATCATCATGTAAGTACATCCATTTAAAATAATTTTGTTTGAATGGCCCCGTGTTCGTATCTCAATATCATATTCATATATAAATAGTACGTGAATTTATATCTCAATCTCAGTCGACATCGCCAGACTTCCCCGCCGTGGGGTGGCGGTGGGGGCCACGTCGCTACCTCGTGTCCCGCGGCGACGATAAGAGAACTGAGAGCCTTGCCTATGCCGTGGAAGACCCCGGAGACCCCCGCGATCCCCCTTGCGACAAATATCGCAGACGCTGACGCCCAGTCATGCTTCCAACCCCTTTCGGCGACGCCGCCGGAATTTGCGTCGCCCCTCGCAGCGACGCCGGCGGAGGTTCAGCCTTTTCTCATAAACATATCCATACGAAAGCAATTTTATCTGAACGGCCGTGTGTACATCAAGTTCGAACTTGGAGAATTCTCCGGATAGTCACGTCAGTGCGCTTACTAGAACGATTTGCAGTGCGCTCCAAACAAGACAGAACATGCGCGGTCGCTACTGAAAATATCGCAACGCAGAACTGGGCGACAAATAATCTCATCATTTGCCTATGTTTGGAATTGCCTCTACCTATAAAATCTTGTAGCGACGTTGACGAGCGGTGCGGCAGCGAATTTCTTGATGCGTTTTTTTTTCACTAGCAGAAAAAGAACCAAATAACAATTTTTGGGAACACGTATTAAATGCATTTCACCAGCGCTCTGCACGCTAAAAACAAGAAAATGACCCCAGCCAGTAAATTCTGTGCACTTTACAACACGCGTTATTTCGCTCTTCTTCTTAGTACCGTCAACGTGGCTGCAAGGCTCGCGCATCATTCCCCAAGTGCCATTGATGGCAACGGGGCATCATTCCAGCACCCGTCAGTCGCCAAGCACATCAAAGTCGCGGCCATTGTTGCTCGTAACGTACTGTGTGGCGATCCTGTTAGGCAACAGGGAGACAAGTTTATGCATTGGCGTGGACAATGGGGCACCAGAATCGATGCACTGTGGTGTGGTGCTGCAACTTGATGCGACTTTTCATGTTCCGAGCGACGGGAATGCGCGCACTTGTGCCCTACCACGCGGCAGTACTACAAATTGTCTATTAATGGTTGTTAATTGTCTGTTCATAACTGCCAATTTTCCATTAATGGTTCTTAATAGCACATGCCGGAACCCGCTTGTTTGCAAGGACTTGGGCCCGCATTTGTCGTGTCTGTACGCAAACAGAAGTTATGCTCTCTCTCGGTCCTGTTTGCCCCCAGCCTCTGCTGTCTGTACTGTGCTGCACTGTACTGCCATCTGCATTGTGCTGAAATACTATCACGCATTATGCCGAAGTCCAGCTCGACGGGTATCGTGCCGCATATGCCGGTAGACTCCCCGTCCTGGCGCATTTTTAGGTTCCTCCTATGCAGGCTTATTACTCACATGTACGTTGTTACGCGTAAAAACGTAAATTTGCAAAGGGGGGTACTTTTGCGGCTGTGTTTACGTTTTCGTGGCTTGTTGCGACACCCAGGTAGCACTGTGAAAGTCGCGTACAATGATCAGTCTTCCGCTCCCTTGAGCGACCGCAACACACCGGCCAGCTCGCCCTCGGCAATGGCAACGATGGCGTCGAGCAAAAGTTCGTTTTCTGCCCATTCCAATGCGTCTCGCTGCCACTCTCCAACTCCCTGAGCCTTTGTGTACTGTGTTTAAGTACACGAGACTGTATTTACGTTCTAAATACTAATGTCTACGTATTTTTACGTACTTTATGCTTAAAAACGCAAAAGTCATTTTTACGCATAAAAGCGCGAATACGTTCATTTTTTTGTACGGCGTAAGTAACAAACCTGCTCGTGCAGCGTAGTACTGCGTAGTCCTTCGTACTTCCTAGCAGTACTTTGTCACCAGCAATGAACGCAACGTTTGCGATGCCAACTGGACGCGGTCTTGGCCCTGAGTGGGCCTGTCATAGGGGTTGCGCTGCCATCAAAGTGGCTGTGACGGCACCAGTTGCTGGCAAATGGCATCGCTGTGGGCGTCGCGAAGATGGCGCCTTCTGCTGGTGTGCAGTACATCACAGTAGCTCGTGGTACGAGGGCCAACGCCAGCCTCAACACTTTGCGGATGGCCGTCGGCCCCTTTTGGAGCTGGCCAGCCCTGGTGGCCGTTGGATGGTGTCGCCACACGGAGGACACCGCGGGTGAGGCGGCCAAAGTGCCTGAAGATATTTTCGGGGAGACCCGGTACAGAGCGCACAACAAAGTACGGTAAGTGATACAACAAGTGCAGTAACAAAGTACTGATGTTCCACGTTTTGCAACAACGTCGTTCCCGCTGAAAGCGCCACCCCTCAAAGGGGCGTGCGCCAACGGCGCTCCTCAGTCAGTATGTTCCCACGTGCGCGTTGATGCGCCCTCAGCGCCCCTTGCATCGCATCGCGCCTGCGTAAGTACGTACCGAGACGCGCGTTGATGTGCGGTTAACGCTCCTTGCGTCACGCCCCTGCGTGACCTTTCCCCCCCCCTTTCGCGCTGAAGGGAGACTTCGACGCCAAACTCTCGCATGGCACCATGTGGTACGAGGTGCCCTGCACAAGGCTCGACGGCCGCAAGCTGCCAATCAATCGACCGGCTTGCGAGTGAGGGTGACTCAAAACTGTGCGTCAGCCGGGTAGACAAAACCACCCCCGTCTTCCAATGGGCGTTCTCAACCGCAGGCTGAGACGGGCGGTCCGGCGTTGCTTCACATATGCCCCTCGCGTAAGGCGAGGCGTTATTCAGCACGTCAAGGGGTGAGAGCGCGAGATTTGATGGACGGCAGAGCTGCCTGGCTGGACTCCGAGGGCGTACTGTATGTGTACCGCAGACGTCAACTCACGTAGTTCTAATTCGGGCCCGGGGGTGGGCTTGGCGGCACGCGCGGATGTGCGGCTGTCAGCCCGGCTCTCTGAGCGCCCGCCTTCGCCTGTGGCGCCTTCTGGAATTTCCGCGGATCGGCCAAGCAGGCGCTGTCCACCTTGAAAAAGGGACGCCGCGACTTGCGAGGCGTCTTGGTGGTCAAGCATTCGGCCATCGAGCGGAGAGGTGAGGGATGAATGTACCGTGGGAGGATCTGTGCGTGGTGCCGCAGGCGGGATGGGGGGACGAGCGGCGGTCCGGAAACGCGATGTGCCGGCTCTTCGGCCAAAGGGAATGCGCTGACCGCTACTAACAAGTCGATGATCGTCGCCACGCATCCATGAGTTTGTACCGTTTCGGATCGCCGTTTCGCGGCCCACGAGCGCCGCTTCGTGGGCGGGCGTGGCGTTCACCCAGTCAACGCCTCGCGTTGGCTTCTGGCGCGGGATGCACGCTTGCGCATTGACCATCCCCCTCGGGCGTTGACCGCCGGTGGATGAGCGCCGGACGTCCGACCCGTGGGCCCGGTGCCCATGACATTGATGGAAAAACGCCACTCCTGCGACAATTTCCCTTGCTCCGAAGAGAGCAATAGCGCATCTTGGCTGCGCGAAATGCGTGTGTGTGGGGGGGTGGGTGGGGGGGTGGGGGGTGGGGGGCTCCAAGGCGACATGCAACCCTCAACGCCGCACGCGCCCAACGTGTGACGCTCAGCAGCCGCCTGCGCCCCGCGCCGCCGTCGCCCCCGCCCGCGCCAGCTCCGCCGCCTGCTGTGCCAGTTTCAGCCCGGAAGCTGCCGGTCGTGAAGTCGCCAGTCCCGTTACGTAGTGCTATTGGATAGACATGCTGCAGCATGTTACGGTCGGTGCCGATGGGGACTCGGGGTAGAGCGCGAATAAAAGCGCGGAACTGATGGACTTCCGGGGTCACCTGGCCGTCACTACGGCTCCAGCCCATACATACCTCTCCCACCCGCACCCTCTCATTCCCCACCCCCACCTCGCACCCCCAATTCAGCACCAAAGAAAGAAACAGCGCCCCTCTTCTGTGCTGCAAAAAGCACAACCGCTCACCCTCCGTTACCTTTCGTTTTCCGAAGCCGGATGCTTGCATCCCCCGACCACACGAGAGGGGTGGCTCTTGGGGCAAGCCGCTGATTCGACATCTCCCGGAGGCGGTTCTCAATTATCTGGCTGTTCTTTCTACTTTGTTGCCAAATTTCTGTTCCTGACGGCGGGAGCCTTGTCATCAGGATTAATGGCTTAGATGCCCGAATGGAAGGCATGGATGCATGACGTGGCGTTTTGCCCGCGCTGGCCTGCATGCCAATTTGGGGTGCATGTCAACTGATCAGATGTTGAAAGGGCCAATGTTTGAATGGTCGAATCGTCAAACGCCCTTGCCCAGACGGTGTCCTTGAATCTCACCAGCGCCATTGATTCTTGTTGTTATTCGGACTGGCCGCTCCATTAATGTCAATACGTCCACCACTTTTGCCCTCCACGTTGCATCACATTGATGATGTACTCTAAATTGCGCATCACTGTATCAATAGCTATTTTGAAATCAGTAATCTACATCATAGGTAGACACACGCGCATGACGCACACTGTGCACAGCTCACTAATTTGCACTTTTTTAATATAAAAATTATTCATAACGTTGTGTAATACTAATATTTTGAAAGGACCCTTGGGCAGTGCGGCCGCCATGGACGACCTCGTGCAGTGCATCCTCAACGACGTCCGAGAAGCTTCCCAGTGGCTTCCTCGCGCCCGCTACAACCGCTCCACCCTCGGCTTCCTCCACCGCCAGCTTCGCGCGGTCGCCGCAGGCGTCGCCGCCTCCCGCCGCCGCCCCGTGGGTCAGCAAATCAACAAAAGCTGCTGCCAGTCCGTGGGTCAGCGACTTGGCGAAGCTTATAGCGTCATGGGTCAGGAAATCAACGGCAACAACTGCGCAATGGGTCAGGATGCCGGCGGCGAACATTCCGCGGGTCGGGAAATACATTACGGTGGCTCGACAGACGAGGAGTTTGAAGGAAGCGACCGACGACCCGCGGGTCAGGAGCTCGAAGGCGTTGACCGCCCTGTGGGTCAGAAAGTCAACATTAACCCCTGTCCCAGGAGTCGGGATATCGGCGGGCAATTTTCCATGAGCCAGGAAGTCAAGGGCGTTGACCGCCCCGTGGGTCAGCAGCTCGACGCCGTCGTTGATCGCTTCCTCGCCGTGCTGGCCGAGGAGGTGCGCCAGGCGCTGTTGCTGACATCCGGCCATGGGCGGGGCCCAGCTGTGGCGTCCTTCTACCGCGTGGACTTCGTTGCCGAGTCTGTGGAGAAGATCTGCGGCACTTG
The DNA here is from genome assembly GCA_905146915.1 of Ostreobium quekettii. Lineage (NCBI taxonomy): Eukaryota > Viridiplantae > Chlorophyta > Ulvophyceae > Bryopsidales > Ostreobiaceae > Ostreobium > Ostreobium quekettii. The sequence goes on along the minus strand of CAJHUC010000487.1, from coordinate 71,691 downwards.
CATGTCGTGCCTGCGGGAGATCGGGGTGGATGGCGAGGTGGGCCGTTAAGTACTGCTGAAAGCTGTTGAGTACGTAAAGTACTGCAAATATTACCAAATGCAGATGAGTGCGTGAAGTGCTACGAACGTTACTGGAAACCGCTGAGTGCGGAATCTGTGGAGGAGATCTGTGGCACTTGCATGGCGTGCCTGCGGGAGATCGGGGCGGATGGCGAGGTGGGGGGCCGCGGGCTGCTAAGTACTGTTGAATGCCATCGAGGGCTTAAAGTACTAAGAGTATTACAAAGTACCGCTGAGAGTGTCGAGCACTGCGAATGTTACTAAATGCCGCTGGGTGCGGAATCTGCAGAGAAGATCTGCAGCACTTCAGTAGCGTGCCTGTGGGAGATCAGGGCCGACTAGGAGGTGGGCGCCCACGGCTGTTATACAAGACTTATAGTACTAATGGTATTTACTGCACCTGCAGCACACATAATAGATGTTACGCTTATTGTTAGTAGTAGTATGGACGTGGCGGCGTAGTACTCTTGTGACGCCATCCATTGAAACCATTGTAGCAGTTGCGCCTTCTGGCACTGGTGTAAGGGATGGGCTGATAGGTGCACCCCAAGGGCCCAGTACACTAAATGTAATAAGCACAACAAATGTGCAGGATATTACATTTCACTGTAATAAATATTTATGAGACAACAATCTGAGCAGTGAAGCCGAGCAGTCTTCAGCAACGACTCAGGCATGTTGGGCATCGCTAGTAATGTTGTGAATACATTGATGAAGGTTTTTGGCGCTGCAATGGATGCGTATCTGCGATATCTACAGCGCCTATGCGTCTCGGGTACTCTATCGATTGCCGTCTATGGGAACGATTTGGGCGACTTTGCCCTTGCCAGACCAATGCAAAACATCGTTTCATGACTGCTCCAAAGCTGGCATCTGTGCGCACATGTGAGATCCGTGCACATGCCTGGTAATATTTAGATTGCCGTGCACAAAACAAAGTCATGGCGGCAGCGCGACGCAGTGCGCCAATCAGCGGAGTGACCCCTTGCAATTTTTGTTCGACAGTGGCGCGTGGAGACGATCGTGGATCCTGGCTGCGTGGAGGACGACCGGCGCCATATGCACTGGTACCTGACCTGCATGCTGGACTGCACGCCCGCCAACGGCGGCGTGCACAACAGGGTCGGGCCAAACGACCTGCGGGCCAAGATACGCGAAAACCGCCACCGTCAATGGGCGCCCAGCTTCGAGATCGACGATGCAGACATTGACCAAGGGGGGGCGATTGGAGCGGGCATGACCTTCAGCGCCAGGTGGAGGGGGAGGCGTGTCGCCGTCAAGTGGTACCGCGTCTCGGACCTTGAGGCCCGCGCCGAGTTTCTGGCAGAGGCTGAGGCGCACGCGCTGATGTGCTGCCCCAACGTGGTGGCGTGCTGGGGCTTTGCGCGCTCGGGCGCCGCGCACGCCAAAGTGGTTGAGCTGGCTGACCGCAGCTTGGCCGAATTCTGTGGGACGTGCAGCAGCGACCAGGGCTGGAAGTTGGCTGTGAAGCTTGCGGCGGGGGCGGCTTGTGGGCTGCGGCAGCTGCACGACGCCGGGGTGGTGCACCGCGACGTGAAGCCGCGCAGCTTTTTGATGTTTGAGGGCGACGACGGCGCGGGCCCGAGGGAGCTGGCCGGTTTTGGCGGGCGCGTCGTGAAGGTCGCCGATTTTGGGCTGGCGTTGGCAAAGGCGGAGATGCATGGTGGCTGCGTGCGCAGCCCGTGGTACATGGCTCCCGAAGTCTACGCCAGCTTCGAGCACACCTTCGCCTCCGACGTGTTCAGCTTTGGGGTCGTTCTGTTCGAGCTGGTGGGGAACGGGCCGCCCTACGAAGGTGATTGGAACATTGAGGAATTGTTGCACCGAAAGAGGAGCGGCGTGGTGCCTTGCCGGGTGGACGCGGGAGAAATCCCGCCGGAGCTATGGACTTTGATGGCGCGGTGCATCCATCCCGATCCAGACGGACGGCCGAAGATGAGCGAGGTGGAGGAGCAGCTTCAGGCCGTGTGCGAACATGTGAGTTTGCGTTGACCGCATTTATCAAACGTGACAACGATCAAGAAATTTCGCATTTGACTTATCTAGACAGAGATAACTGGATAGTTGTGTATGCATAACTACTATAGTTATACATTTATCTCGTGTTATATGTACATAACTATGTGGCAGTGTGCAGTCTACTTTATCGCCCTCGTTTTGAGAATAGAACAGGTCTGGCAAGCAGGCGGGCGATCGAACAAAACATGAGTTTGGCATGAGCGGCATCGTGGATGCTGCGGTTTAATTGTGCTGATTCAAAGCATTAGGGAATGGAAGCAAACAGCGTATAGTAATAGACCCAATTCGAATACACAACCGGACAAATCAACTGACACATACACACAAACCAATGGTTAGGTAAGCAAACAACAAACGAGTAAATTAAGCAAGTGAGTGAAGAAAAGGATTGAAGAAGCAAAGCAACGTAAATTTTTTTGCCACGGGAAGTACTAGAGTGTTTCCATACTGTGCTTTGACCGCGGTGTCTAATCTGCCCGAGTAATGGTAAAATAAGTGCAAGCAAACAAATGCTGAACCAAAACACGCTGTTTATTGTTGCGTCGACAAATTCCTGGCGATATTTGCCGTCTGGAGATACCTTATATATCTGGAGATACACCTTAGATATCTGGAGATACCTTGCGTTCGAGCGCATTCTCCTCAAACTACTGTTGTTAAATTTCAATTACTTTAAATTTACATTTAAATTCTTGGTTCGTTATTGTCTTACCAGGGCGATTCAGGGCCATCTTCAGCAGCCAACTTGAGCGTCCCACAGGTGCGGCAGCTGCTTCTATGTTCATCGTCGTATTGTTGCGTTTCGTTCGTAAGCATGCATGTAACTCATATATGAGTTTAATTCTATTAAACTTTTTTAATTTAGTTAATTCTATATAGAATTAATTTTGAAATTTTTGCGCAAATCGCTTTGGGAGCGTGAGTCGAAAAACGCGGAGCAAACATCTGTAAGACTCCTGCAGATATCTGTTGTATCTGTAAAGTTTTTGATCAAATTCTCGATCAAGAAAGGCGGTTTCTAAAACAACGCCTCCCCGTTCGCAGCGGCTACAGTTAAGCACTTTCAATAACTAGGCCTGGTGGTTATGCTCAATCCACATGGGTTTGGATGCACCGCTTTGGAGATTATTTTACAAACAAACGCCACGTGCGTTCGTATGTCAAGCAATCTTTTATTTTCTATATATGTCATTATTTAAACGCATTTCCAAGACAGTTGCTGAAATGCAAGCCTCACTGCGCTACAGTGGCCCAAGCTGCACCGCAGGCCTGCAGATGCCCACACAATTATGCAGTCGTTCTTTTGTAAAATGCAATAAATGAAGTGTAATCCTGAATGCAATGAAGTGCATTTATGAAAACCAAAAAGACCGAAGCATAACTATGGAGTTATGTTTTTCGAATGCAATTAAATGTTGCTGTAAGTCTACGGCATATTACCTAATGTGATTGGCAGTGATGCTCACAAGTTTACAACGTTTATTGGTTGGTTTGGGGGTGTGTCGCATCGCACGGTTTTCATTAGTTTTGACCCTAGGCATTGTTTGTCTGCATGCAGGCGTCGCCAGAGACGGATACCTTAATAGCGGACCTTGAAGGGCACTGCCAGGATATTGCAGAAATGACCAGGAACGTGCGAGGAGATCCATTGTGCCACGTGGATGGCGTTGAGGCACTGTCCCGTGGACAACAAGAATTTGCATCGGATCGAGCCATACACGAACAGATACTCAAATTCGCGGAAAGCTGCCTGGCGCTCGCACTTTCTTTGAGCACCGCCAGAGGCTTCCCCGATTCAGCGGGAAGCCGTCGCGAATCTGCATGTGGTAGCTGCCCAAATTCCGCCGGAAGTCGTGGCAAATCTGCGCGTGGTAGCTGCTGCGAACGTGCCAGTGGGAGAAGCCACGAATCCACTGAGTACGGGAGCTGCTGCGGATCTCCCTGCGGCAGCTGCAGGGAAACTGCCGCCTACGGAAGCTGTTGCGAATCTACCATTGGAAGTTGCCGCGAATCTTCTGCATGCGGAGGCTGCCATGATTCGCTTTGTGGCAGCTGCCGCGAATCTGATGAGTTTGAGCTGTGGCGAATTGGGCCCTTCAATCGAGCTAAGGAGGCCATGCGCCTTGCTTCGTCCCTCCTGAGGGGTTACGTGAGCGGGACGACATTTTTCAGGGCGGATGTTGATGACGTCATCAGCGTGGTGGACGTGCTGAGAGCGGCGGAAATCGAAATGAGGGAGGCCAACAATGGTGCGCAGTACATTGGCCCTTGGCACTCACTTGCACCGCATCTGTGATGCTTCTGTGTAGATTCCATGGCGTTTCCCCACGGCTTCCTTATCGCAAGTACGCAGCGCTTGCAGTCAGGGCCCTTTTGTACTGCTTCCATGCCGCACCTGCACTGCGGTTTTTCCATATTTTGTGTCGTTTCTGTCCATTACATTTAATATGATTGATTATATTTGCAAATTTCGGTGCTTGCTCGTAAAATTGCGTTTGGATCTTCGTCATGTGCATCAAATTCTCGAAGATGGCACGTTTTCTGCGGCGATATTACTGAGATCGGACACTGGCTGATTCAAACTCATCATTTTTACTATATTTTATTCAGTGGCGGCGGCGTCTTTTACTTTTTTACGAGCCCGCTACGCTATTTGTTGATTTTCTTATCTGTTGCATTCTTATGACATAATTTACTTGCACCCATCTGCTCAGTGTGCAGCGCACACGCTTCCATTGGCGCGGATCGACCGCTGATGCAGGGCGATTGAATGCTCATTATCCATCCAATGTTGATTGAGGCAATTCCATCGAAGTTGTCTCAGATTATCTCAAAGTCATCTTCAAAGAAGAACAACCACAACCAAGTACCGTGATTCCGGTACCGGTGTTTTCCCCAAGAGTGCCGCCGTCAAGCATACTGAGGTGTTGCGGGGATTTCCCAAAAACTGTACTTATCGTATATGTATCGTATATCCTTATACAGTGATCCAATTCGTCAGTTGCTTGCGACTGTCGCATGAACATTGCCCGTTGCTGCTCATAGATCATTGATAAGCTGCCATTGAGCAGTCGCTGCTAACACGTTTTTTTAAATGAATGGCAGCAAAAGGAAAAAAGTTCAGCACTTTACAATTCTTGCTAACAAGTGGTGCAAATAACGCAGCTAGCTACGAGAACCACCTTTTCGAGAAAGAGTGGTGTTTCCAAAATATTACATCACATGTACAAGGGTGCCTGTTGCATTCAAAACTCACCTGGATGTTGATCCATCTGATCTGTCACTCCCAAAAATAACTCACCTGATCCCTTTGGTCTCCTTGATCCAGTTCTCCAAATGATGCGCGACCGGCAATCAGTACTGGCTACGAACTTGGATGCCTCCAGGCGACCGGCGCAGAAGCTTCTGGAAGCTGTCCAAAGGGGCTCGCCGTTGGACGGGACAAAGTGCAATGTACTGTCTCAGGTGGGACAAAGTTTTGGGGAATGATTTCCAGAAACTTTTGCCATATAGTTGGACATGAGCACTAGAAATATCAAGAAAATTCCAGTTTGTAATAGCGCAGTACAAATCGCGACAACTACAGAGTGATCGATTTGGCCTGCACTCAATGAGATCTGTGCTATAATTGCCTCAGTATTGGAGTTGCCTGTTCAGCGCCGCGGACCAATTCGTTCAGCTTGCTTGATGAATTACACATATTTTAATTGAATCAATGCAAATTTATTCTATTCTATATTGATTCCAGGATTCTGGTGTTCTAGACGACGAGCACCCCAGTTCCGAGGGTCAAATTAACTCAAAACCAGTACTTAAATACTTAATACTTAATACCAGTACTTAAAACTCAATACAGTGCTTTCTCTGACTGGAGCATACTGACGCGCGACAGATTCAGGCAGACGCTTTTTCTGTCATCGAGGGTCGGTTGGCGTTTTGGCGGGCATTGGAGACTGACCCGAGCGCCATCAGAATATTTGAGAACAGGCTACTGAGGAAGGCGGCGAAGGCAGCGGTGACTAACGGCTCGATGACTAATCGGTCCATGACAAACGATCCCGCGCTGCTCATTGGAGCTCGCGTGACATCCTTGGTGCCTGGCGACGCAGCCGCGTCATTTAGAGTAAGTTCAATGCTAGCGTGCTACCGCAGTAGTACTCTACAGTAGTATTCAACAGTAATATTCTGCAGTAGTATTCTACAGTAATATTCAACGCTAGAGTGCAGTAGTATTCACTACTAGAATGTCACTGCAGTAATGTGAGTGCTATGGTGTGAATACATGACATGACATGACGTGATCCTTGGCGTAACGTGTTGCCGTATTTAATGCTAAGAATAATGATATTAGTGGTGCCGATGGCATTGTCGACAATTGGGTTGACAATCCATTGAGTCCAAAATGCGATGTCATGCTTTGGAATGAAAAAATACATTGAGTTGTGCATAGTCGTTTTTGCTCTTACGTTTTCACGTGTGAAACTTTAAATTTGCAAAAGTTGCTATTCTTGCAGCTGCACTTACGTAATCTCATGACTCTTCGGGACGCCCAGGTAATATGATAAGTCGCAAACAATGATCAGTCCTCCACCTCCTCGAGCACCAGCAACCACTAGGAAAAAAAGCCAAACAACAGGTGCCCAAACGTGTACGAAGTTTACGGGTTTGTGTTATTTCCGTGCTTTTAGCTTGCATAACACTGATGAAATGCATACATACGTGTTCGCAAAAAGTGTTGTTTGGTCCCTTTTTCGCCAGTGAACACAGCGCCCACCTCGCCCTGGGCAGGTGTTCTTCCCACAAATGAATGCACGTTCCCAACGCCTTGCGTGGCCGCGCTTTCCAACAGCAGGCTTTCCCGAGGAGTTCATCCGACAGAGTACTACGAAGCACTAAACTTTGTGCCGAACGTTCCAGAAAGGGCGTTCAGGCAGTGGGTTAGGTAAAGCCCGCGGCTTTAGTGGTTTGCATGACTTTGCATTGAGTTGCGCCCCTTGCGCTGCGTCTCGAACGCCTACCTTGCCATGCGGAGTCAACACCACGTGCAACATCGCGCGTGTTGCATAGTATGTAAGGTAGGTAAGTAAGGTTACATAGTATGTAGTACATACGCTACATATAGCACGCGTTACTTATGTTGCGCGTCGCATTTTCACCCATTGTGGCTGTGTCCGTGCCTCAGGTCATTGTATCAAGCCTGCACTGCTTCACCGAGGGTGCGTTCCTCATCAGGATCTGCGACGAATTACGTAACGACGAGTTAATTGCGCCGTACTCTCCGGATCTGACATCACTATCCATCAGCATCACGGAGAATGTGACCCCATACGAGGCCTTCCCGGCGGGTCCGCCCTCTGGAGCAGGAGCGGTGAGTGGCAGCGGTGAAAACTGACACCAAAAATTTTCACTACGTTTTCACGTGTTGAGCTCAATTTGGCTCCGAGTCGATGTGTTCCAAACAGAAACGCGTGATTCCAGCAGTGCATTACTTCATTTGAACTGGCGGGATGCCTTGTGCTTGGCCATTATAAAATGGATGTTCAACTATGACGCGGTGCGCCTAACTATTACGTGGTGTGCGCGGGCACACACACCATTTTGATTCGACTGTGATAGTCAAAGGCTGTGCCCAATGGCTTGCGTCAGCCTTCAAAGCGCTCAGAATTATTGCTCGAACAAGGCCGTCAAAACACACAATTACAATGGTGCTTTATTTTTCATGGTCCTTATGTACACCGGGCAGTTTTTACGTTGCATTTACGTATCTTTACGCATTTTTACGCGCAAAAATGTGAAATTTATTTTTACGCGTAAAAAAATAAAAACTATTTTTAGGCGTGAAAACGTAAATACGATCAGTTTTTACGGCGCAAAAAACCAAGCCTGCATTTATACATACAATGTAGTACATTACTTACACTGGTTATGCACATTTATGCAAGCAGGCATACACAGGCTGCGGCTTTCATATTTATACACAGGCTCGATTTCTGCGTTTACGTTCACGGCTTCACGTGAACGCTTTTAAGTGCAAAAATATATATTTACAAACGTATAATTGCAACGTATATTTTTATAAACGTATATTTGCTATCGTTGCCACTATATTTGCGCATTTTTACTACTCGTTGAGGCACCAACGTTGATGATGAAGTTGGTTACAACGACAGGCCCTCCGCTCCTCAAACAACCGCAACACAACAACTTGGGAGGGGCAAAGACGCGGTCAAACCAAAGGCGGTTTTCGGCCCACTCCAGAGCATCTACCTGCAAATCCCCGGACTCCCTGAATCCGCATGTACTATCTTATTGTACACCGATTGAAAATTTACGTATTTTGCGCCTTTGTACCCGCAAAAACGTAAATACGATCAGTTTTTACGGCGCAAAGACCAAACCTGTTTATGCAAATTTGCTCATACACTTTGAACATATATTATAGTACGTCATTATTCGTGATGCCTTAATCAATTTCTTTTAATCTTACGTCGAGCGCTCACTGATGGACCTGGCAGGGGTGCCCCGACGACGAAGGTCCAAGTTGCGGCGACGCCAGGAATTCGACATTGGACAGGGTCAACGGAGAGTCAACGCTCGGCGCCGCAAGCGAGTTTTCAGCGTCTGACCAAGTCCACGAAAATTCATGCGAGCCTGGTGGCCAAGACCTGAGCCCAGAGGAGATCGAGCCCTGCCGAGAGATCTCCTTCGAGCTGCCCTTGATAGATCAAAGAGAAGACCGACGCAGGGTACCTTAATGGCGCCAAGCCATAATTAAAAAAAAAAAAAAAAAACAGCTAAAGAAGTTTAGATAAATTTGGAGAAAAATGTCCTTGTTTGCAATTAGAGAAAGGTGCTTGGAAGTGTATTGCTTCCTATATATTTTACGTTTGTTTTTTTGCCTCAATAGCTGGGTCATTACCAATGACGTTGATGGCTGAATGAGCAAAGTATTTGGCGTGAATTTTGTGAGCTGAGAGGGAATCGCAATAGAACTGCACCCGAGCACGAACACAACTTGTGATACAACTCGCAGCCTATTCGCGATTACGTTTTAATGAATTTCCTTTCTATTTATTCACTGACCCCAGTTCAGTTCATAAAATTTTCTATAACTGAAAGCTCGTTTGTACGGTCGCAGGCCTCTTCCGCTCACAGCAACGAGTCCTTCCTCGGCCCCTTCCCGCGGAGCGCGTCGCAGTGCAGCGCACCAGCGCCCGATCCCCCTGGATCCACATGGAGCCCTTCGTTGCGTGATCCGCACGGATCAACATGGAGTCCGTGCGACTCCCCGGATCCCCAAGCGCCCGCAGCCGTCTACGGGGGATGGATTTTGGCATGCGATGTCCCCGTGGATTCATGTGAATCTCCCCCATGCGCGTTGAATCGGGAGGAGCTGGTCAGGGCGGCGGAATTGACGGAAATTGCGCGGGACTTAAAGTACGAAGGGAAGTTACACGAGGCCCGGGAGGCCCTGCAGGAAGCGCTGGATATTTTAATTTCGGAACTTGGCGAGAATCACATGGAAGTTGCGGCGTGCCTGCACAGGCTGGCGGGCGTTTTTTCATCCCTGGGGGATTTTTCGGCTGCGGAAAAAAGCTACAGGCGCTCCCTGGTCGCCAAATTGAAGTGCTTGGAAGGGCACAGCCCGAGCATAGCCGATTCCCTGGGCGGCTTGGGCGTCGCTTTGCAGAAGCAGGGGAAGCTTCTGGAAGCGGAGGAGTGCCACCGACGGGCCTTGGAACACAGGCGAATGTGCCTCAGCCGCGATGACGTCAGCTTTGCCAAGACTTTCAACAATTTGGGAAAAGTGCTTTACGTCAAGGGCAGGCTGGCGGACGCCGAGTTCTGTTACGTTCGGGCGTTACGCATCCAGATCTGGAGTTACGGCGAGGGCCACCCCCGCGTGGCGGACTCCCTAAACAATTTGGCGGCGGTTTTCGAAAGAATGGGCAAGCTGGACGAGGCCGAGGAGGGCCACCTTAGGGCCCTAAAAATTAGGAGGGATGTTTTAGGTAGGAATCACCCTGAGGTGGCCTCCAGCCTGAAGAGTCTGGCGTCGGTTCAGGGGAGGCAGGGGCGGTTGGCTGACGCCCAGGCGTCGCTCGAAGCGGCGGCTGACATTCTGGAAGCGTCGTTTGGGGGGCGGCACCCGACGGTTGAGCAGACCCGCAGAGCGCTCAGGGAAGTGAGGTCGAGAAGGAGGAACCCCTTGGCGCGCATCTGGGCGAGGGTGGGGAGAGGAGATCCTAAGGGAACAGGGGGGTGGTCGCGGAGGCCTTCTGGCAGGCGCTCGTCGCTGGCGTGACGGGTTCTGCTTGGGCAGCAGTGCGCGGCATTTTGGATTTTTCGATCATCAAGAAATCTTTCCGTGTGAGGGCGAGCTGGCAGCCAGTGCATCCATTTTTGGGAAATGCGAGTTGGGCTCACTGCCGTTGTGGACTTCAATTCAACCCACAAGTTTGTTAGTGGACAGTCGCGAACGCAATCCGAACTGTGTCGCTGGGGCGCAGCGGCGAACGTCAGCAAGAATACGCACACGTCAGCATACACATCAGCAAGAAATCTTGCGCACCAAGCCGGGCAGGAAGTGATTTGCTCCCCCTTTGCGAACGCAGTTCATGATCCGTTCACTAAATGTCAAACATGTCAAACATAATGTCAAACATAACGTCAAACATAATGTCAAACATAGACAAAGTCTGTGAATCTATTACCTCCAGATGCCAAGAAGCGATTGTCGATGATGGTTTGTCAGAACGAGTGTCCTCGCAAGTGTTACCGCTGTCGTGGATTCTTTGGTGGGTGTTCCCATAACGCATAACGCACTCCGAATTGGTAGCCGTGGCGCAGTGGCGCGCGTCAGCTGATGTGACCTCCGGTGGTGTGCCGTGGCCGCACCGTGGCAAGTGGGCCCGGGTTCAGCGCAGATGGAGGGCGTTACTCCTCGCCCAGGCCAATCGAGCGACCCCACATCGAGCGCGCCCTGCCCCGCCCTCCCCCCCTCCGCGGCGACGTGGGTCAACGCGGGAGCTTCCTGACCCACGAAGCGTTGGCCGACCGCGTTGGCCGAACGCGCCGACCAGACGCGGCCGGGCCCGCACGCCCCGACCACGACGCCGAGGATCGAGGACGCGAACGGCGGGCGGGCGCGGGGAGGGTTGACCTCTCGACCGATCAACGGCGGTCAACGGTGGTCGAGGAACGGACGTTGGGAGCGGGGGGAGCTGGGAGGGCGGAGGCGGCGGCCGGCCACCCACAGCGGTGCGCGAATTTTTCAGCTTTTTGGATGGCGCCTGCCCCTCATTTTTTGGGCGCGCCCGGCGTACCCCCCCTGGCGCAAACGTTCATTTCGGACGGGTGTCTTGCGGCCGCGCCATGTCGCAGCGAGTGGGAAGGACCATCGGGAACGGGGGGCCCATCCCTCACTCGCCCCTGTCCTCTTGTTCTGCTTTGCTTGCCGCGGTTGCCGTGTCCCGCGGAGCCCCGCCGTGGCTGGCATTTTTGGAACGTCTCCTAAAGCCCGGCGGCAGGGCAAGTGAGCGCACCCATGGACTTTCCCATGCCCTTCACTTTTGCCTCTTTGCATGCTTTCTTCAACCATTCACTTTCCCCTCAAGTTTCCCTACCGGGCCACGACAGATTACACCCACCGACCTCCAAGGTTGGGAATCCATTGCCATGTCCTCGCCGCCGCGCCGCGCACAGCCGAGGGGCCACAAAGCGGACCGAGGCTAAGACTGCGCCCTTTCTTCCGCTTGCCATTTTGCCCAGCTCTGCCTCCACCTCAGCCACCCGCCGTTCAAAGATTAAAAAAGGCGACGCCGCGGCGCAGGGCCCCCGCCACTCCCCGCCCCCTCTCTTTCCCCCTCCTCCCTTCTGGAGCGTTCCACAACTTCCTTTTTCTCTTCTTGTTTTATGTTTTTTTTCTTTTCTCTGTTTATTGTTTTTCATGTTTTCTCATCACCGTCCCCTTTTTCCGACACGGCACTCCCAAGGGATGCCTGTCCGCCCGTGGGACCGGCGCGGCCCCTTTTGAGGCCTCTCGCACCGTTGACCCGGTCAACGTGTGGTCAACGCTGGGGGTTTGGCACGTGCATGAGTCGACGGGACCGGCCTCCGGGCACGCCAGCCCGCCCCTCGGCCATCCCGTTCTCATCCCGCTGTCGATTTTTTCGGGGCTCCGTCTTGACCTGGTCAAAGCGGTCAAACGCCCCCGCGGGTCAGGCCCACCTGCACCTCGAGCTACTGCACCAGGGTTCACCCCGCGCTGACCGCCTCGTTGACCAGCCCGTTGACTTTCTGTGCGCCATTAGCTCCCCTCGAGTTTGGCTCGGGCCAACGCCACGTTCTCCGGAATCTTCCGAGGCCCCCAGGCGTTGCCGAAAGGCCCCGCGGCAATTTCGCCACGCCGGCCGCGGTTGGCCGACCCTTGACCGACCCTTGACCCTTCGTTGACCGCCGGCGGCCGGCGGGGCAGGGGGGCGCCCGCGCCGGAGCCGCTCGACACGTCCCATCAGGTCACCCCCGGTCTGTGGCCGGCAGTGGCCTTTGCGGATGGTGTACAGGTTGCAAAGTGTTGCGTGGTTGTTGATGCGGTTGAATATTTGCCTTGATTGCGTTTTGTGTCCAAAAGCGAAAACGGCGCCAACACTTGCGCAGGTTGGGCCGTTCTTGCCGAGTGACTAATTTGTACAAATGCGCCGAAAGCGCGAGTGTTGTGCTGTGTCACAGCCACGGCACCTGTTTGACTTGGGTTGACCAAAAAGTGCAAAGTGCCGTGGACTAAGGCCCCCCTGGAACGCGCAGGGGGTGCGCCTTTGTTACGTCATCGGATGCTAATTAGCGTCAGCTTGAGGTCACGTGATGTCACAGGTCACCTCTAAGAGGGGCCGGCCTGTGACGGTGAGATGTTGATTAATCGCATTGAAATGGACACGAGCTGCAGTAAGTGGCACAATAGGCACGAAGGAGTGCTGTAAAGTACTGAGCCTTACATCAGTTTCCCTTACATTAGTCCAGAAATTAATTTTAGATTTTGGAGATACCAAATTAGTCCAAAAATAAGTTGGGCTTCCGATGTATCTCAGTTTGGCAGCGTCTGGGGCTGTTCCCATAGCTCGCCTCATTGCTGTGTTTGTAAATATGCCGTGGTGAATTAAAGTACTGAGCATTGTAGACTGCTGCAAAGTACTGAGCCATGCATTTTTGTGTAAATTTATTTCAGAGCCAAACAACAACCCCCAAAGGTTCTCAACTGACAGCCCTCATGCTGTTCCCGTACATTACGTGCATTTCCGTACATTATGTACTCTACGCGCATTACCATACGGTACATTGCTATGTTTGTACGCACAGCGGCCATTTTTACAATAAAGCGCAGCATTCTGCATGGAAGCTGCAGTGTTGACATTTGATGCGTGGACAACCCGACAGGCCATGTACATCAAACCCTGGTTGGGGTTGGGCCTCAGGAAACGGCGGAAAAGATGGGTTCCGACCGACTTCCTGGTCCTGGTGGTGCTGCTGAGTTACGTCATCAGATCGGATGCACAAGGTGGGGTGGCGTAACGTGCTGCAGGGTCTTGCTGGTGTGGCAGGGTACTGCAACCTACTGCTTGTGCGCTCCAATGCAGGCCAATGTACTGCAACGGTCCACTTTTTTGCATGCTTTAGATGCTTTTATGCTTCTATTCCGTCGACGTTTTGAAATAAACTGCTTTCTTTGGGTGCTATGCAAAGTTTGCATTGAGTGTGTTACGCGAAGATTTGTTCGCTGTGCCCAGCACCACACGACGACTTTTAAAGTCAATTATTGTTACGTTTTTGGTAAGCGGTTGCAAGTACATTAGCCCTAGCATACAGCTTTTAGTTTCAGCTGCAAATGGTCAGTTTTTATCATATCATTGATTTATTCCGACACACACGAGCGCATTGGATCATGAGGGCAATTCTAAGACAGTTATGGTGCACACGTCGCCATCTGACTTGATGAGGCATTACGTAGTGTTAATGTGCAGACTGAAATGCCGATAACAATTAACTGGAATTTCCAACACTGTAAAGGGGCAGCATTTGTCCTTGGTACTTGGCGAAGCTCGCAGTGCTTGGTCAGCAAAGTACTGTGGCACCAGGCCCAAATTCCAATTTTGCAACAATTCAGTCTTTGAATTTCAAATTCACGTGTTTCTGGCAGATCTCACTCAGGCCAGCTCATCCGACGTCTTGGACTGTTCCAGTCTTTTCGACGATGACGTCATTGACGTTTCCGACGACGTCATGGAAGTCGTGGCCAGCGACCTGCAGCTTCTGGTCGACTGCCTGCCCGGCGGCGGCACGCTGGCCCTGGGAGTCGCCGAGGTCACGCCGACGCGGCCGTTGACCATTACGAAACCGTTGACTATTACTAATGGCGGTCAAACGGTCAACGTCACGTGCCCGTCAGGAGGTTTTCTGGACATAAGGTCACCGCATGTGGATACTGTAGCCACTGATACGGTATCGTGTTTGTTCGTATCATGTTTGACGTTGACAATTACTAACCAGTGGCCGTTACTAATGTCGGTTACTACGGATCTCGGTGGAAAATCATTTGAACTTTAACTGACGTGATCGCATCTTCAACCTTCACTTCTCTTCAGCATGTGCAATGCACGTTGAGTATTGGGCGGTACGGCATTATTTATATAATTATAGTACAATGAGCGAAGCCATAACATGCAGGATAGTACAATGCGGACGTAATCATGGGCGAAAAAGCAGTAGTCGATAAATAAATAAATGAATAACAAATAAAATATAAGTAAATAAGTAAATAAATAAGGATCACGGCATTTGTCACACAACAACACTCTGCAGCACATTGCCCTTTGCGAATGCTGCAAGTGCAGTTCGCTTCAGTACTTTACGCACTGGTGCAGGTCTGGTGACGTCACCGTGTCCGGGTTCCACATTCGCAACTGCACCGGCACCGCCATCCGCGCCTCGGACTGCCCCACAAACGGCCCCATCGCTTTGACTTCGTTGACTTTGGTCAACAATCGCGGGTCAGTCAACGGCGGTGGTCAAAGGTCAACTGGAGGTGGGTCTCACACAGTAGTCGTCACAGTCTTCGCAGTTCGTTTTTCGGCTTAAATGCAAAAGAAATTAATAAATAGGCGATAAATAGGTAAAAAAGAAAGTAAATCCACAGGCAAATATTTCCTCTTTGCTCGCACGTTCTGCGCATACGTTGGTGTAGTACTGCGGTAGGTCACGGGGATTAAACCGCCCAGTCTTGGCAGTTCTTTCGTGATTTAAAAGACGGCGATGATAGATTCGATGCGTGAATAGATAACTAATCTCAAATACAAATGCAAATGGAAATAAGTCAGTATGCAACAGAATAACAACTCAGTAAATTTAAACTATCTACAAAAGTGAGCGAACGAGCAGATAAATAGATTGGTGATTATTTCCTCTTTTCTCTAGCATTCACTGTTTCTGCGCTTGTGTTGTGCTGCTGAAAGTCGCGAAACGTCGTGATGATCACCCTTCATCTGAAGTCCAAACTGTATGGTGCCTCAACAGTGATGCACATTATACAGTCGTGCATTGACGTAATCAATTCAATAAGCAAGGAAATAATGTGACGAATTAATCAAAGCGTGATGGCGAAAACCAACAGTGAAGTTTGCAAAATGAAAGCAATGCCACTAGGGAAAAAAGGGCCAAATAACACGTGTTCAAACGTGTACAAAGTTTACGGGTTTGTGTTATTTTTGTGTTCTTAGCGTGTAAAACTGTGGTGAAATGTGTTTTGTGTGTGTTTGCAAAAAGTGTTATTTGGCCCTTTTTTTCCTAGTGTGCGCAATGACGGAAAGCGACAGAGAATTAAAAAATAGTCGTAAATGATAAAACTAAGAATGAATGATAATGATAAAATAAAAATGAATGATAAGATATTATCATTATGCTATAATAAAAAATGGATGGTGATGCTGATGGGGTCGATGATGATGATTATGCTGATGACAGAAAATTTGCTGCTAAAAGCGTGTTTTGCAATTTGCCCCAGCCTCCGCTAACGATACCAGCGGCGTCATCTCCGTGAGCGGCCCCTGTACCATTGACCTGGTCAACGCCAACATATCAGCCAACGCCCACAGAGCGCTGACCCTCGGGTCGGGGGCAGCGGCTACAATTTCCAGCTGCAGTTTTTTGGCCAACGAGGAGAGGGACACCGGCGGAGCCGTCTTGGCGGAGGGGGGAGCGAGCTTGACCGTGCGGAACTGCACCTTCGCGGACAATTCAGCGGCAAGGGGAGGGGCCATTCATCTGAAAGTGAGTGTTCTTTTATCTCGAGTGTGTGCTGTCGTGCGCGCTGCTTTGGTCTCATTTTAAACTTGTTAATCTCATTCGCCTCAATTTTGATCTCATTTTGTATTTTGAGCCTCTTCTTGGAACGCTTTTTAAGCCTCAAATATATGCGCATTCGGTCGCCTTTGGTGCTTGTACATGGGCGGCGGGGGAGAGGGGTGTGGTTTTATCTCGAGTGGGTATCATCGTTGCAAGCAGACCTGATTGAGCATCGTTAGCGGCTAGACGCATGAACAGGCAATTAGGCATCAGGAGCTGCAAAAAGGACATTGATGAACGGACAGGATGCAAGGGACGGAATTCACGTGTCCCTTCGCTCTACCGCAAACTGCTGCCGCGTGCTGGAGCCTGCGGTGCCCAGTCAGGGGCCGCCACCCTTCGAATGTGCCTGCCTTCATTGACGTCGCGGGCGCTTTCAAATCTCATTTTCTGATCCCGTTTTGAGTATGTTTTCTTCTCTTTCAGAACCTTCCTTCCTTCCTTCCTTAAACCTGTTTTTATGAACATTAGCTTGCGTGTATTTGGTTTTGATGCCTGTTTTGTGCGGATAGCTGGGCGGGCAGGAAAGGGGTGACTCGCGTACAGTGGTGTGCTCTGCTTAGCATGTGCGCTGTCCTGCGCGCTTTTTTCTCATTGTCGCGTTCGTTTTATTAAAACAAATTAAAAACTGAAACGTGGATTTAATAAATACATTCAGTATGATTTTGGGATGATTATGTGGCGGACGGAGCAGAGATTACCTGCAGGTGCTTGTGCTGCTATTTGTCATGCCGCATTTGCCATTTCCCATAATTTGATAGTCTTCAAACAGTAGCTCATCCACACTGTTTTTTTACTATTCATACTATCATGTCATATTGAATATGTGTATACTACAGCAACGTGTATTAAATTTTGTTGGATGAATTACACCGAACATTCAGAACATGTCATTTGTTGGATGAAACACTCCGTTCTTGTCTTCCCCGCGACGCAGGACGACGCCACTGCTACCATCGACAACTGCACACTCTCCGGCAATAACGTCAAGCTGGTCAACGCGTCGAGCC
This sequence comes from Ostreobium quekettii, assembly GCA_905146915.1. Taxonomy (NCBI): domain Eukaryota; kingdom Viridiplantae; phylum Chlorophyta; class Ulvophyceae; order Bryopsidales; family Ostreobiaceae; genus Ostreobium; species Ostreobium quekettii. Next base: position 54,187 of record CAJHUC010000487.1, on the reverse strand, counting down.
CCGACCGCCCCTCGTCACCGAATGGACCCGGCAGGGGAGCTGGTGAGAACGGGGCGTCACTGTGCCTCATTGAATTGATTTTACTGTTCTTGTCATCATCATCGTTCTTTTACGTAGTGTTCCATAATCCAGTGTTTAGCTTGTGACATGCATCTCATCCTGATCGTGCATTTTACATAAGTTCGCAATGTTTGTAATGCTCTCGTCATCGCCGTTCACTGCTGCACGGTTTCACATGCTTTGATGTTTGGATTGTGATGCTCTTAGCTGCTGAGCGTTGGTGCGTCACTGCTGAAGTCATCGCACGTAATCGTGGCGCTGCGAAACGTCCAGATATTCTTTTGGGAAAAGCAGAAATATGGGGCTCAGTACTTTGCAGCACTTGCCTGCGCCACTTTGTTCATCATCTGCATATATTCAAATAACATCGTGACATAATTGAAAGATGTATTTCGCATGTGTGGCACATTCCGAACACAGGTCATTTATGATATATCACCAGCGTAGGTTTTAATTACGAAAAATTTTCGTAATATTTCGTAATTTTTTATATAGCAAGGCAAGGAGGTAGATACGAGATTCCCATTTTGTCCAAGCAGTGGGGTGTCCACGATTCGTTCATATAAAGCTAGCGTGAAGCGCAAAGAAAATACTGCAAAGAGGTACAAAATCCAGGGTGATTCAGGTCTACCATTTAGAGCAATATCTATATTTTTTGGTGGTTGTTTGTAGTTTTGGCTATTATTGTAGCCGTGCAGTTTTGCTAAATTTTCAGACAGCAGGCTGCTGGCGGTGGGAGCTGCCATTAAAACGCACCATTGGTGTCCGCAATTCTGCAAGACGAAAAGAGAAAAATGGCTGAACATGTCGCAGAATTGCTTGGTGTTATCAAGTGCCCTATCCGACAGCATGCTTATGCAGCAGTTGATCAACCATCTGATGTCAACCTTGCTTTACACGATACACGACCAGTTAGTCACTGCCTTGTCATGCCCGGCGACGAACTGCTGTATTGATTTCAGCCCCTTTCTGATATGGCTTTCACCAGGGGCGGGCGGCGGGCCCCAAGGCCCGGCGCCTGCCTCCACACCTGGAGGCGGGGGCGGAGGTGGCGGCGGCGGTGGCAGCGGCGGTGGAAGTCAACAGCTGGACAACGCACCAAGTGGTGGCGGTGGTGGTGGCGGCCGTGGCGGTGGTGGGAGTGGAGGTCAACAACAAAATTCGAATGTCACTTCCAACTTGCTGAGCTTCAGCAACACTGGTGGCGCCATCCTCGCCAACGTGCGTCATCCCGTTCACGTGGTCTTGCTCCGTTGTTATTGACTGGATCAACTTCGTGCTGAACAAGTTGAGCTTGAAGTTGACAGCAACGCCTTGATGGCATTTGAAATGGTGCTGACAAAGCAAACAGCGATGTCATTTGTTGGCGTTCGTTTTGCTTTTTTTGTTCACGTTTTCTTTGAAAGAACTAGCGACACATGCCCTTTTTGGCACGTGCATTACGACATAATACAGTTTCAGTAAGAGATGGTGCAAGCAAATACTGGAGGAAGTACTTATTCGTGGGTGGCACATTTTCCCAAAAGAGGGACGTGTGTGATCTATGTAGTGTCATTGACGTGCCAGCGCCTGCCAAGTTTTGGACCCCCGAAGGTGTTCACTGTGGTCAATACCATGACGCGCTCAGTCCGCACTTGGTTGCTGCCAAGCGCGGGAAACAAGACTGCAACCAGATTATTTACAGGATGAGCGTACCAGTTCAGTAATTGTACATGCAAACATATTCATTCCATTTCCCCTTCCCACTTCTCCGTGTACATGTCACCATGGCACCATCGCCATATTCACCGTACCACACTTCATTTTAAATTTCCATACATCACACTTATCAATTGTTCTTTCGCCCTCACAGTCAACATTGCAGACAAGCACTGCTATTGTCACCTTCACTGCACTGTCATCGTTTCTTCTGTTGTATGTACTATCGTTCGTTTGTCATTATCATTATTTTCTGTGTTCTTCTATATTTATATTTTTCTATATTTTATATTTTATATATTTTATAACACTAGTATATATGTTAAACATTTGTAACTTAGGTCTTTCTGGTGTGCGCAGGGCGGCGTCCAATTGAATGTGACCAGCTGTGTGTTCTTGAGGAATGACGGGGACTCTGCGGGTGGAGCTATCGCAGCTTCGGTGAGTGAAATATAATGTACTGGGCGAATACTTGCGCTGTGCCAATGTACCTACCATCCACCGCATTAGCAATAAATACCATCTTTTCAAGGGGCAGGCAGGATGAACAAACATGGGTGTAGAGCTGACGTCGATACGAACGTCATCCAAATTGTGTGTTACTAATTTGCGATAAGTACACATGTACTAAATTAAGTGCACATGTGCTATGTAGCAAATGGACGGGGTTTCGATGATGGGCAATACACGTTGCTGTTGCACTGACCCGCGTTTGGTCGCCTGCTGACCCATTGCTTCGGAAGTGGGTGCAGTTACCAATGAGTTTGAATTCACTGACCCATTGCTTTAAATTGAAATTAAGTAGCCCATTGCATTTGAATTAAATGCACTGAAATGCGGTTTCTGGCATTTCAATCCGCAGGTTCCAATTCCATATCCACGATTTTGAATGCACTGACCCACGATTTTGAATGCACTGACCCCCAGGAGCGCGTGGTGATGAACATTGGAAACTCCGTTTTCAGAAGAAACACTGCCTTCGGCGATGGCGGCGCCATTTTTGGTGTGGTGAGTCAATAGACGAATATACACAGTACACAGTTATCATAATGCATTTGAGATGTACGCTTATTGAATATGTGTATATAGTATGAAGGTATATGTGTAGTTTTACCAAATGTACCACCTTATGCAATGATGGTTATTAAACTAATAGCGGGTGATTTGATTGTCCTAAAATTGACTGCCGCTTTTCCACAGTTGTTCTTTATGTGGGAGCAACGATGCATGGTCGAAGTTCCCTATTCATGCAAGGGAATTTGCGATGAATGTTAGAACTAATTAGTTTTTGCTGCAAACAGCACTGTGCTGTTGCTGCAGTGCAACGTCGTTGCAAATAGTAGTTGATGCTGAATCCCTGAAACGATGCTAGTGGAACACGACGCTTCAATTGTTCCCGGCTTGTCGCAACAGTGGATGATGTCTTGAAGTGGACACGGCGGATAACGTGTTTGCGAAGATGAACAGTGCATTATAGCATTTGAACACATTTGGGATAATATCACAGTTGAATTTATTCCTGTTTTTTACATGTTGCTATTGTGACCGGTGCAGGTGGAAGTTGCCATGAATGTGTCGAATTCGAGTTTCGAGAGGAACACCGCCACGGGCGAAGGCGGACAGGGAAAGGGGGGAGCGATGTTTCTGTGGGTCAGTAGAGCGCTTCACTCCCGCGTTAATGTGCAATGGTATCAAACACATCGTTGCGTTCATGCACCGTTTCGGGGTACGGTTTCTGCGTCATTGGAGTGACGTCACGCATTTCTGTCACACTTTCTGACACCCTCGTTGCTTGTGTGTCAAACTTTGGCGTCGCACTTGGATGAGCAAAAATAGAGAAGGGTGGCGTTTGCGTGGGGAACCGTGGTGTGTGGCTGGCCTTCGCCACCCTTGCCCACTTTGGCGTCACACATTTTGGCCGTGGTCACACGCGTGATCACATGTCGTACTGTTCAATCGGACGTGAGCGTTTGCGCATGTGTATGCGGTATATGGTATGTACGGTATACGGTCGCTTGCGTCACTTGTCTGACGCTGTGTGGGCCAGTGACTCCTCCCACACCTGTGCCCCTGTGATGCACATCCATGCCATTAGTTTAGCTCAACCTTCATTAAGCTAGTTTTAGTTTAGGTTGGTTTATTTATGTCCTGATGCTGCAGAACAAGACGGACGTCTCCATCGCGGGCTCCTCGTTTTTGAACAACATGGCCAGGGAGTCGGGTGGCGCCATCCACGCACTGGTGAGCCAACCCATCCATGTTTTTACTTATTCAGTAAGATACATACTTTTTGCGAAATTTTATTGAAAGAATGAGTATATGAGTTGTATACAACTCTTTATACATGTTTTTTTGTTCATTTGTATGGTATTCAAAATGCAACTATGTGGTTGTTGGCTATTCAGTTTGCCAGTTCTGTTTTTGTTCCTCTTAGGGAAGACGCAATGCCAATTTTATTACGCTTAGCATCAAATTGAACCCGGGGGGGGGGGCTTGTGACGCTAAGAGATTACGTAATGGCAACAAAATCGACACGAGGAGGAAAGATACCAAAAAGCGCCGTGGATCAGCTGGAAACAACTCATAACTTGTTCCTAAACCACCTGCAAGTGTTCGATATTCATAAATGCATTAAAATGGATCAGTCTACAACAATTAAAGCTGCCCTCTTAGAATCCCATTTCTCAACCCACAGAAATCAACACAACTTGGGTTATTTCTTGTCCTCAAAGCCAACCAGAAGTTGCATATCACTGTCACATAATGTTGCTGGATCATCCTTGCATCGACATAAGAATTGTGGCTAAGGAGTGGGGGTGGGGGTGGGTAAGAGCAAAATCGACATAACCCCTTCCCTTAGTGCTCGTACTGTCGATACTTATCTTTTTCGCAGTTGCATCAGAGGTTCGCAGCTTATTTTACTTCTTATTCACTGATTTCTGAGTTTTTTATTTGTGTTTACTGTTACTCATTAGTGTGGTATTAAGACTACATCTGTTTAATTGTTAATCATCCCGTTTCCTCTTCTAGTTTTGGTTTCTCTTATTGCTCGTACAGCTGATAGTTATCTTCTGTTGCCAGTGCATCAGAGGTTTGCAGATCGTGAGGCCATGTCCCAAAATGCCTATAATGACCTAAATGCATCCACAATCAATTGTTGGTGGTGGCTTTACAGATGCTGCGGGCTCCAAAGACGCAGATTGTGCACCTTTTGGGCGCATCACACACATGCTGTGCTATAATAGCGTGGCGTTATCAGAAAATACGATAACAAGCAAAGTGCGACCTCCTTTTCCTGTTGCGCGCCAGAGGCCCGTGTTCGAGGGCCAGCTTTCCGAGCTGAGCGTCGCCGACAAGGACTTTGTCAGCAACATTGTGGTAGAACCCATTTCGCGCCAGAAATCTCCAATAAACGCACATAACCGCAGTACTGTAAACAGCGTGACATCCTCAGTACAACACTACACATGCAGAAATGTGGCCTCTTCCACGGCGCTCCAGAGGCCCACACTCCATGGCCAGTTCCCTTTGCTCACCACCGCGGTCATACACGCGGTGCTGTAATAGTGTGACATCCTCAGTACAGTAATGATGTGACATCCTCGGTACTGCAATACACGTGCCAGAGTGTGACCTCTTTCTGGTGCTGCAGAGACCCATATTCTCGGGACAGCTCTCTGAGCTTAACATCACGGCCACGGAATTTGTCGGCAACGTCGCGGGAGAGCCCCTCTCTCGCCAGAAAACTCCAAGCGGCGTCTTGCCGGTAAAATCTGGGTTTGGCGGCGCCATTTTCTTGGGCCTGGACGACCCGCGGGCCCCAAGGGCCGAGGGGGAGCTCAACAGCGTGATGACTAATGGCGTGACTTTCGCCAACAACAGCGCCGGGCAGGGTGGCGGCCTGGCATCCGTGAGGGCCGCGCTCCTCCTCATGGAGTCCGTCGAGTTCGTCGGAAATTGGGCTCTGGACGGGGGCGGCTGCCACGTGGAGCTCAACAGGAGATCCAGGTGACCCAAAATTGCGACCTAAACTCGCGGCGTTGAACTTGGTTTAGTGAGAATCAAGTGAGCTTGGGTGTGGCGACTAACCTCAATCGAGCCGGCGTGTCGCGACCTAATTTGATGCAGAGTCGACGGAATTCCTGGGATACCGTTAAGTATTCAACCCCTCCGCATATCAGCATAACGCTTGGGCTTTTTGCGGAGCAATACAAAATAATGCTCTGAGAAAATGCAAAGCAAAAAGCATAACGGCACTGCTTTCTAATGCACATGCGTTGAACATTTTGCGTCTTTAGCGGTGCTAGGCGTTGGGCAGGAGAGGCCGCCACGTGGAGCTGAACTGAAGATCCTGGCAACCCAAAATTGTGACCTTAACTTTAGGAATCGAATCTAGTGTATTGCGAATCGATGGGACGTGAACTAACATCGTGTCGGCGACATAACCTAAATTTTGGACTGATTTTCTGCAGAGCTGGTGGACTTTTTTTGGAAAGAACTTGTAGCAGGAAAGTGTCGGAACAACCAAGTATTGTAAAGCACTAAACCTCGCAGTTCGGTTCCCTGAGACAATGAGCTGACAAGCGCTGATAATTCTTGGAGATATGTTTGCATTCCTATTTACACCTTCAACATGCTGGGTGTAAGAGTGTAAGTGCAAAAATGTATAAAAATTTGTAAATGTACATGTAGATAATATTAGTATTTTAAGTATGAAAATGTGTGAGTGTTATATGCCGTTGCTTTGATGCCTGTATCATGCAGGTTTGTTGGTGAAGTGGCTGGAGGCGGCGGCGGCGGCGGCGATGGCGGTGGCAGAAGGGGAGGAGGCAACTCGAACGACCCCGGTGGCGCCGAAGAGGGCGATGGTAATCGGCTTGCAGTTGCACGCGCCCAAGGTAAACGATTGGCATGGTTGAGTGTGATCGATTTATAATATTATATAATATATATTTATATTTATATATGTGTATATATATAATATTTATAATATGTAGACGATCTGTGCGCAGGCGCCGACCTCACCTTTTGCTGCAGTGCAACCTTTTGTGGCGCTGTGCTCTTTGTTGCCAGATCCGCAAACACACTCAAATGGCCAGGGGGACATGGGTAATGGGATGCATGGATGAAGTGCAACGGACGATGGTTAATGTGAAACAATATATCCACAGCCACCGGCCGCGCCTTCCATGCCAATGCGGCCCTCCTCGGCGCCGGCCTCTTCGACTTCAAGTCCGCGGACACATTCAAACGATCAAAACGAAATTGCGATGTATTAGAAAACACCTATTTTGCACAGCGGATTTAGCACAAGCGATTATTTTTAATTTGGTTTGTTAATGGTAGGTCGAAGGGAAAGTCAATGCGCAAGCACAGACCTCACCTTTCGAGCCAACGCAGCCCTCAGCGGCGCTGGCCTCTTCGTCACCAAGTCCTTAGGCACATTCGAACAACGAAAACAAGCTTATCTTCTATCAACCAACATAAAAATAGATGAAATAATGTACCACAATTGATTGAAATAGACGAGCAATTGTTGCGCAGGCACCAACCTCAGCTTCCGCGCCAACGCGGCCCTCCGCGGCGCGGGCCTCTTCGTCTTCAAGTCCGTGGACACCGCCCCCGCCAACACGCGCGTCTCAAACGAGGACGGCGACACGACCCCCAAGCTGGGATTCGCGGGCATCAGCGACACGGATGACGTGGTTTTGACCCGCGTTGAATTTTTGGCCAACGTTGCGTTGACTTTCGGCGGCGGCGTGCACGGGGAGGGCACCCGGGTGAACTGCACGGGCTGCAAATTTGAAGGGAATGAGGCGGCGAGGGGCGGCGGGGGGGCGGTGGCGTTTTTTGGGAACTCCGTGCTGCAGGTGAGGCTGTCGTGCAAGCATGTGCATTGTGCTTGCATTCTTATCTATAATGTGGAAACTCAAATCCGTTATATATCGTCTATTATGGATTGCAATCTATTGTCTATTATCTATTATCTATTAACTACTGTGACTTATTATGATCTATAACCTGTTCTCCATTGTCTATTTTTTCTTTATCTATTGTTTAATTAGTTTACTTCAGCGTTCGTATTCGCATTTGCAATTTGAGTATTAAAAGCAGTAGAAATTTGCTTTTAGCTTCCCCCCTTCCACAGTAAATTTGCTGTGGGACGGAGGAAGTGTTTAGTCATTTGGTGGGCATGCACTCAGATTATGTAACGATTTGCACACGTTATCAACCGCCTTGAGGTGCAGCTCCTTGGGTGTACCACATCTGCTCGTCCACTGAGTACAGGGCGGCATGCAGCACGAAATGTTGCCTGTACAACTCCTTGGAGCCCAGGTCAAGGTGCCTGCAGGTCAGGTCGGCTTGGTACAAGGGGATGTCGTCCTTCCCAACAATCACGAAGTTCAGCATGGGCAGCAAAGAGTGCGACATGCCCAGCAGCGCCAAGGGCCCACAGTCCTGAGGAAAGGGTTTTGTGATAATGACGGTGATGATGATGATAAACTCCTTAATTACATGGTGCTCACTAAACCCAACTCCGCTCCCAGCAGCATAAACATGATGTCAACAGCCTGTGCCACTTTTCGGCAATGTAGTCAGAAGCAAAATAAAGAGATATCCATGCAGAGAGAGATTCATGTAGAGATGATGATGGTGATGAATCTACATGTTCATATTCCACGCTGTTTTCACGCCGTTGTGTTATGCTTTACCACCGGCAGGCTCGCCAGGTGCAGATGACGGACAACAGCGCCACCGATGGTGGGGCCGTGCACGCGGTCAACGCTCTCGTTGACCTCGTCGACTCGGTCGTCGAAAACAACACCGCCGAGGAGCTTGGCGGCGGCCTATTTGTGGACATCCCGGGAGATGCAGCGTTCCAATTCGGGATAGCCGGGCGCGCTGAAAACGTCACATTCGAGGGCAATCGGGCTCGCATAGGAGGTAAGTAATGAAGGCAACTAATTTTGGACTTTACACATCGTAACTGCCGCTGGAAATTGGATGCTTTAGGCCTTTAATTTCCTGTCGAATTTTGGCTCGGGAGGCACACAGCTGGAAATGTCAGCTTCGAGGACAGTGCGGCTCGCATGGGATGTATGTACTGGAGGCAAACTTAGGACATGTTTTTCGGATTCTTTGTTGAGCTGTAATCGCCGTGGGACATCAATTAGTTTCAAAGATATGGCTTAAGTAATTGAGAAGGCATATCTCTTGGGTTCAGAACCAGCAGTATTATATTATATATAAATACATTCTGTTATTTGTGCATTTCATCGTTCTGCACGTGTTTGACAACTGATCTCGAGCCAGTCTGTTCTAAGCACCTTAATCAAAATTTGCTGGCTAATGGGAGTGACGCCCACCTGCTTCTTTCTACCTTCCGTCAAGGAGGTAAAGTGTTTTTTGCAAAAAGGCAAAAACAGAAGTAGGCGGTAAAATAGGAGCAAACATAAAAGAGTAACCAGTAAAATGTGACAATAAAATCAAATAGTAAAAAATACGAGCAAAAGGCGAAATCAGCGAGGTCTGTGTCGCCACAGGGGGCATGTACTTTGCGCTCGCGGACCCGCCCTCACTGCTGCTGCCCGCCGGCGATCAAGTCAACTGCAGCGACCTGGATTCCTCCGACGCGTCAGTTTCTAGGTCCCTAGAAATCGGAGCCGCGTGCTTCGAGGACACCCAGGGGCGGGACTCCAATCGCACGTGGTTTCTGACGGGGGCGGCGTTCGTCAACAATGAGGCCAACGCCACGGGCGGCGCGGTTTTCGCGACAAAAGGTGGGCAAACTACTCTAACAACTACTGCCTCTCTACTAGTAGTGATTTTTGGTAGTAAATGTTAGTGATGACTACTGGTAGTTACGTTTAGTAGTCTTTTGGTATCTTTCGTATTTTTGACACGTAGGGTCAAGAGAAAGGCCCCAACCTTCAGCAACGTTACCAGTGATGGCGTTGCGACCCCCGGCGACGTAGCCCAAAGGGGTTGGGAAGGTGACTGGGTGTCTGCAGCGTCGGCGGGATTGTCGCCAAGGGGAGATCGTGAGGCCGTCGGCGGCTCTCAGTTCTCCCACCAATGCCACGGGCAACGGGGCGGCGACGTCGCCCTCCCCCGGCGATGGGGAATTCGCCCGAGATTGGGACTCTAGATGGTATCTACTACAACAGCTACTGCTTCTCTACTAGTAGTAACTACTGAAAGTAACCTACAGTAGTGGCTAATATAATAGCTTTCAGTGGCAACTACTGGTGGTAGCTTTTAGTGGTCTTTGGGGTATCTTTCGATGGGTTTTGATATTTAGTTTGTCGGTACATCAATGTGATATTGTAATGGTGCAATTGCATGATGGTTGAAGGACCTTGGAATGTCTTTTTGGCGGTTGCAGCGTTCATGGCAATGAGGTCAACGCCACGGGTGGTGCGGCTTTCGCGGCCAAAGGTGCAAGCGACTGCTTTAGCAACTGCTGCTTCTCTGCTATAAGTAGCTTTTGGTAGTATGCAGTATTTGCAATGCTTGCAGCAATTTACTGCGCTTTTTGAATTTGGTTGCTACATATTTCCAATATTTAATGCACGAAGAGCACGCCGCTGCTCATTGCGATTTCAGTAAGCCAACATTTGTGCACGGGGACATGAGTGTATTGATTGCCAAACACAGTAATGTGCGTTTTATTTCTCTTTTGTGCACAGCACGGAGATACGCTCTTTAGCATTTACTAACGCTGTGCCTCATTTCCTAACGATAGCTTGTACCTCCTAGGCGAATCTCATTGTGACAAACGGATGATGATTATATGGTATATATATTCTTACATCATATGAATATAATACATAGCTTCCATTGCGCAACGCAGAAGCGACACATTGCATGGCCACTCGCAGCTGTGCATTCTCCACACCGCCCCAAACACATAGAAGTCGCGTTTGCAAATTCTTTCTGCTGTCAATGCCGTTTAATTGACCTGAACTAAAATTTGAAACAGATGATATCTGACAGAATGCACCGGTTGTGCCAAACAGCAGTGCACATTGAGTGATATCCACCTGCACTTTGGCGCCATTCACGGCCTCAATTGCAGCAGTGGAAATGGTGTTGTCCATGCGACTTGCGGCAATTGTCCGCCATTGTTGTAACATAATAATGTTGTTATAACATCATAGCAAAATAATACAATCTTCAGTAACGTTACTGAAGATTTTTACAACAATTGACTGTGGTCAACGGCGGAAAGTATCACCCAAACTATTGGCAAATTTGTCATGCCAGCACAGCATTGGGACAAGTTCTTGGAGCGAGGAGTGAAAAGCCAGCGGACGTGGCGCGTCCAAATTGCGCAGGTTGCCACGCGATTGGCCACACCGAACGTGCTGGTGTTCTTGACATTTTCAAATAGTTTTTGAACATTTCTTGAACAATTTTTGGAATGCTGAATTCTTGCTTGCAAAATTCAACTTTGGGAACGCTTTTAAACGTGATTGGAATGTTGAACATTCACATCTTGTTTTGACGCAATTCTCATCCGTGCGTTTTTCCTCGCCCGCCCAGGCAGCTCCGTGCGCCTGTGCTGCGCCACAACCCCCGACTGCAGTCTCGATTTGGTCAACGTGCCCCGCGAGGACGCTGTGGGGAACCTGCTGTCCAGCGGCATGGCCACCTTCGGCCCGGCCACCGCCTTCCTGGTAGACTCCGGCGACCCCTGCCCGGACACCTGGAATGGCAACTCGGTGACTGATCAGTCCCGAACCGTTGCGACAGCTGCCAGCACCATCCAGGCGTGCCGGTTCGCGGATGGCCAAAAAGTCAACGTCACGTGCGTTGACGGGTCAACGACACCGTTGACTTTGGTCAACCAGACCAGCGGCGCCGTGGTGGACCCCTTCTGGCTGGTGCTTCTGGATGACTTCCAGAACCCTGCGCGCGGGGAGAACGGGACGCTCGCCAGCATCTCAATTTCGAATTTGAGCTCGATGGTGGATTTGGGCGGGCAGCTGATCGAGCAGGCCGCAGGGCTCATGAACTTCACCGACGTGCGCCTCACAGCGCCAACCGACGCCACTTACAACTTGAATTTGAATTTCGAACCGCCAGTACTTAAGCCGGTGTTGATATCGGTGCACGTGCGGGGCTGCGCTCCCGGGGAGGTGGCCCGCGACGGCGGCCTACGCTGCGAGCGCTGTCTGGAGGGGCTGTTCAGCTTCGGCGTTGACCGTTCAACGGATAGCGTTGACCAGTCGTGCAGAGTGTGCCCGGCGGGTGCGGCGTGCGTGGGGAGCACTGTGGCGCCAGCGGACGGGCGGTGGCAGGTGGGGTGTCGTCCAAGAAGTAGGTTTTTTTCCAAAAAATCTCCCCTTTTTCTGGAGTGTTCATCTATTTTTCTAAAACACGTCTGCTTTTCTAAAATTATCCTTGTTTTCCTTTTTGCGTTATGGAAATTAAGCACGCACATGTATATACATGCATGCACATGTACATACACGCATATCGACGCTTGCACACGCACGTGTGTCGAAACTTACGTGTGAGTATGTAGACATGTGTACATCTGTGTGCACGCATGCATTTCCTGATTCGTCGAGTCATTTCAGTTGAGGCCACATCCCTCCTTTCCCCTTTGTAGATATGTGTATACAGGCTTGGTTCTTGCGTTTGCATTTACGTTTGCGCGCTTACGTTTTACACGCAAAGACGCAAATTTGCGAAAGGGCAGTTTTTGCGGCTATTTTTACGTTTTTGCGGCTCGTTGGGACAGCCAGGTTACACGATCAAAGTTATGAACAATGGTCAGCCCTCCTCCATCTCCAGCACCCGCAACACACTGCCCACCTCGCCCTCGGCAAGGGCAACAAAGGCATGGAACAAAAGTTCGTTTTCCACCCATTCCAACGCATCTCGCTACCATTCCCCGGACTCCCCAAGTCTGTACGTACTGTACTTGTGTACACGGGGATGTATTTACGTATTTTTAGGAGATTTTACGCATAAGAACGTAAATATGTTCAGTTTTTGCAGCGTAAAAGCCAATCCTGTGTATATAGACAGTACATTTAGCGATTGATCGACATTGATTGCCAGGCGATTTCTATGTCTCACCATTTTGTGCAGTCACAAGCACTGCTCCCGTTCTATCGCCCTTTGGAAATATTGTATGTCAAGCCAAGAGGCGGCTAACATTGCCAATTTGAATTTCAATAATTTAGTGTATTTGAACATGATTGGATATAAGTTAAATGTGGTTGAATATAGTTGAGTGAAAATGAATTGAATGTGTGATTGAATGCAACTAATAGTTGGCCTTGCGCCCGTCCATAAGGAACATCACATGTCAAGCCAGGAGGTTTCCAGCATTCCTAAATGGAACTAGCAATATTGAATGCTTTTGCTCACAATTGTACATAATTGAAGCTGATTGCATGTAACCGAACGCCATTACCGATTTGAAAGAATGTTCAATAGGTATGTAATTGGCAATTACTAATATTGTCTACTGGACAATTGTTGCTTAATTGCCCATGCTCAGACTGCTTCCATGTTGGACCGGCTGCTGGTGTGCACTATCCGCAGCGCCTGCATTTATGAAATACAAAGGATAATACAAGGATATTGAATTAGAATAATTGAATGTGTTTGAACATAGCCGGACACAATAACATATAGTTGAGTATAACTTACTGCAAATGCAATTGAATATGTAACTGAATGTTATTAAGCGATTGTAACTAATAGTTCTATTTTCATTATTGTTATTTAACAATTTAATTCAACTTTAATTGGTATTTTATTTAATTCTATGTATATGCAAGGCCAAACACGTGCACGCGCTGCGCTCAAGGTGGTCTCTGATTAACCCGACGAGCGATAGCGTCGCATGGTCAGGCCTGTGAGTCAACGCAGGCGACTTTGTATTGTGTGCTGGTGCCAAATAAATGAGGGACCTGACCACTTTGAAGCCTTGTTTGTTGCCCTTTTAACTCCACGCACTGCGTGGAGCACAGTCAGCTCGATGTCACTTCCCACCCGCACTCACAAGATGTGCAGCAGGTCAGTGACCAGCAGCGTTCCCCGAGGTAGCACGCCTGGCTGGCGCATGGCAAAGGGGGGAGGGCTGCCTCCGGGCGCGCGAGTGTGGCGCCTCCCGGGCGCCCGCTCCCAGTGCCCACACCTGCCTGGATTGGCAGCGGGTGCCGGCGGCAGTGACCACCCGGGAGGCCACGCTCCTGGCACGCATGGGCCCCGTTGGTAGGCGCGACTGGGAGCCCGCGGGGCGTGAGAGGCGGCCCTGGATTAGCGCCTCGCAGGCGCCCAATCATGCCGGCCATGTAGCCTCGTATGCCTGCCGGCGCGAGCGCCCGTGTGGCCAGGGAGTAAGTCAGGCTACCACGCCGCCCAACAGAAAGGCACGCGAGAGGAGCGAGGTGCGGGAGGATGGGTGCCTTGTAGGCGCCCATTCGCGCCACCCGTGGTCGCCTGGGATGGGCCCCGCCGGTGGTGTGAGTGGGCGTCCACGAGGCGCGAGATGCCCCCACGATCGGCGCTTCGCTGGTGCCCAATGACGCCGCCTGCCTTGCCTTGAAATGGGCCCTGCCAGTGGCCCTATTGGGCTCCCGGGAGCCGCAAGGGCGCCGAGGGATTGCGCCTCGGCGGCGCCCCGTCCAGCCTCCTGCAATAGCCTGAAACGGCCTCCGCCGGTGGCGGGAACGGGTGCCCACGAGGCAGGAGAGGCGCCGCCTGATTCGCCCCTCGCTGGCGCCCATTCCCGCCACCCTTGCTGGCCTGAAACGGCCCCTGCCGCTGGCGCGAGTGGGCGCCAGGTGCCACCGGGTTGGCACGTCACAGGCGCCAATTCCCACCTCCCACAGCCGCCTGGAACCGCCTCTGAGGGTGGCGGGAATGGGAGCACGTGAGCCGTGAGAGGCGTGGTCTGATTCACGTCCTCAACAAACGCGGGTATGGCACTTCCCGGGCGGCCGCTGATGCCGCTCGCGGCCAGCTTGATTGGCGGCCGGATGGAGGCAACATGGCGCCCTGGCCAGGGCAGCCGCTGCCAAAAGGGTTCGGTCGCCGCAAGCACTCGCTCCTAGTTGCCAAACGGATGCGCGATCCGTGCCCTCGCTATTGCACACACGGGTGGCGGTGATGCCTCCGCTGATGTTGCCCGCTGATGCTGCGCGCAGCCTCCCCGTTTGGTAGCTGCGGGCACCAAGGGGCCGCTCTACGTCCCCCCCTTGCGGGTCTTGCGTGCTGCCTTGCCTTGCAACACTTGCCGTTGCTGGATATGTCCAAGGTTTGGTGAGTACTTGGGCTGGGTCGGGGCTGTGGGTTGGATTGAATGGCACAGCAGTGGCGCCCACAGACTAGGCGGGGCATGGACCCCACCCCTGCTCCCCTTGACGCTGTGTGGGCCGCGCTCTGCAGCACCACACCCCGCTCCGCTGTGGTTCCAGGAGGCCGGCGCCCTGGGCGCACGTCCCGTCGCGCCAACCCGTTGGGCGGGCATCGGCAAACGTGGGTGCCCATTCTCACTGCTGAGGCATGGCAGCTGTTTCCGTGTCGCGGTGCTGTCCCGCACCACTCTGTGCCGTGGTTTCAAAGGCCGGCTGGGCCTTGTTCCTTGGGCTCTCGGCCGTGCCTGCCGCTTTGGGTCCGTCCAGCCACTCTTTGTCATCAGTTGGCGCAAGCCCCATTGCGGGTCGCCTTGTTTGTGACTGTAAGTCGCCTGCCTCCCACCCTGACGCACGTCGCTGCGGATGCCGGCAAACCTCGCGGAGTGCCCAGAGCAGGAGACGGCAATCGCCCAAGGCGAAAGTTCGCCCTTTGCCCAAGAGGCCTGTGGCTGGCGGTGTCGCGGGGCATGGCGCAGTCTTCAATGGCTTAATTTGAATGCCAGTGTGGCAGTGAGCCTGTCGATGCCTCTGTGCTTTGGCTTGTGTATGGGAAGGAAAAAAGCCCGTACCTGCACCAAGACAAAGTACCGGTCAGCGTATGGGGCGGGTAAAGTAGGGGCCGAAGTGGGGCAGTAGGAGAAGGTGGAGAGAGCATCAAGAAGGGCTATGGAGGACTTCGCGCTAGCATGGCTAGTTGGTCAGAATTAGGACGGTGTTCGATTACAGTCCATTCTGCTCAAGTAAATGGCCACCACTGTAATCGAGAGAAAACCGTAGAGAAAGGAAAGGTCAATGTGCTCAGCAGAAATCACATTGAACCGCATGACATACGGTTACATTTAGCGGTCATGCAGCTGCTGAATGATCAAGGCAAACATATGCACGCTCAGCTTCTCTTCAGGGCACACGAATTGATGCATTTACAGCTGAGATGTCCTCCATCTCGCTGTTTTGCAATGCCGCTCATCAGAACCGTCCAGAATGAGCAAAAATGACGTCAATTGAAGAGCGCTCTACGGGCAGCATGGACGGCTGTGACTGGGCTGTGAACTGGTCAAGGAAAAGGGCGAAAACTAGTCAATTGGAGCCGCATGCTAACGGGATACAATACAGTTTGACGGTGATGGAATTTGGGTGTACAGAATTGGGTTTAGTATGCGATTATGGTAGATTTTCCAGTACTATTAGCCGGGGACAAAGAGGCATGGTGTGTGTAGGGCGTGTGGTGAGGGACCCTGAGTGAGAGGCTGGCCGGTTTGTAAGGGCCTTTTGAGTGACTTTCAGAGGGAAAAACGGCCAATTCCTGACCCCTTTTGAGGAGACCATGAACCGTAGGGGGTGTCCTTGGATGGACCTCAACTATTGCAAAAGGTCCTAGGACCTTGACGGGACAGGTACTGGCAGGGTATAGGGGTCCAGTGAGGCATGATGGGACGTTGGGTGCGGCTGCTAACAGTACTTTGTGGTTTTGCACCCGTACGGGAGACCACCCTTTTGACATTTCGTGTAATGTACCGTATGTCGGACGTGACCGCGCCCTCCTGCATCTGGTCCCTGCGGGTTGCGCCTGCGCCCCGCCTACGCCCGCTCTGCCCGGTCTGCTCGGTGCGCCGCAACACCCCAGCCTCCCCGACCGTGCAGGGACCGTCGGAAGCCCTCCCTCGCCATGGCTGGAGCATCCCCACGTTCCGCAGGCGGGTCGAACGTGCTCGCATTCGGTGTGGGCGGACCCTCCGGTTCCGCCATGCTCCATGGCGGAGCGGTGCTTTCTCTCCCTCCGGGGATATTTGTGGATCCGTGCATGCAGGGACGAAGGGGCCCGGGCGAGCCTTTGGTCAGCTCGGACGAAGCGGGCAAAGTGGTGCTCGCGTGCCGCAATGGGCTCGGTGGGGCGGAGGCATGGGCCATGGCCTCCGGCCCCAGAACGCCCCACTTGTGGCTCCATTCCACTTTTGATGCCACGACTCGGTGGCGAGTAAGGCACCAGAACGGCCAGTTGTTTGCCGTCTGAGCTTACTGGGTCGCGGCGATCCCCAACGTTCGGTTGGGCGATCGGCTTCGGCGGAGTGTATTCGCCGCGAATTGGCGAGGCGAAGGAGTTTGGAGCACCTCCGAACGAGATGCTTGGATGGCCGCCGAGTGCGACGGCCCGGACAGCCCGCCCGCGCCGTTCGCGTGGGCCGGGGAGGGGTGTGTGGGCGGCCTCGCCGAGGGAGACGGGGGGCTGCCGGTGGGGATGGTGGAGCGCGCCACCCGGGCGTACTGGAGGGTGGTCGCCGCATCGCGTTGGAAATGTTACGTAATGACTGAGTGGGAGTTGGAGCTGCCAGGCCCGGAAGGAAGCTGGATGATGCAGGGAATTCAATTGAGGGCGTGCATGTCGTACATGGGGGAAAGGGAGGTAGAATGGGTTAGGCAGCCTGGGGACAATACCCACTACGGGACTGTGGGGTGTGATGGGTGTACATGCGATGAAAAATGCATTAGGTGTATTTTTTGTTTGGATAGGGGGATTCCCCCTAATTTGATTTTTCAGGAACCTACAGCACTTAGTTCATCGCAGCGTGAGTGGGAAGAAGATGTACAGTAGTACATCTTCATGGGGGTGCTGCCAAGGGGTGCTGACGGATGTTGATTAATATTGTAGTGGTCAAAAGTGATTTTTTTGGTTGTATTGGGTGACCCTTTGAAAAGGGTCAACTTGGAGAAGGTCAATGGGAACTTCTGAGGAGTACAAGGGGTACTGGGGCCTTTTCCTTGATGTGTCTGTTTGTTTATCCAAGGGTCACTGAAGTGTAGTGCCCTTGGAGCTGGCGGGGGTATTTAGGAGGGAGTGTTTGGGGTGTGGGTGCCCCCTCTCCCCTCTCTCTCCGCCCCCCACCCGTCCGTTTTTGGTTCCAGCGGTCTGAACGGCGGGTGTTCGGTTGCGAACTGTCGTGCTGTGAGTTGTTGAGGTCGAACGTGGTCGAAGGGGAGCAGCCTTGTAACGAACACCTTCGTTTCCGTGTGTCTTTGTCTCTTGACCCTCCGGATCGATTGCCTTTGGGTTGTGCACCGCTTGTACCGCACTAACCGGTACCCGGGGGTATCGACAACCCCCTACGATAACCGGCCCAAGAGGGCTACGGTTACGATAGTGTAGGGGTTAGAGTCGCTATACCGGAACTAGGGCAGTGGCCACCGGTACCTGGGGTACCCCCAGGTACTGGCGCTCGGGTGTGGCCCCAAGTACGTAGTACTTGGGGTCCGGTGCTGGGTCCCGGCTTAATGGCCTTCGAGCGCCCGTACCAGGAAGGCTTCTCTCACCCCCCTGTTGCGCGCTGCCGCGCAACATCTGGTTTCGGAGCCGGGTTCCCGCGAACCCGGCGACCTTTTCAGCCCCACCCACCCCTCGCGGTGCGGCCCCCCCTCCTCGATTGCAGGGCCGCTCCGCCTCCCTCCGATCGCCGGCATCGCCGAATCCCGGCCATTTTTCGGCCACCCCATCGCCATGTCTGAGGATGTGACTTCCAGCCCGCACATCGGCGGCGACGGGGACGATCGGCCGCTGCCGGCCGTTTCTGCGGCGCAGCCGGGCGGCGTGGTCTCCACGCAGCCGATCGCCACGCCCCTCCAGGCCCATTCGGCCGAGGGGGGCACCATTTTCGAATCGGTGGGGGGGGAGCTGCCCCCCACCTCCATTCCTCCTAGGGCGAGTACGCCCCCGCCGGTGCGCCCGATCGTTGGGGCGCCCGACGCCTTGTCTCGCAGCCCGGACCGCCCTCATCGCCCCGCTGTTTTGGGGCCCTCTAAACTGCCTGATGCTCGCGCCTTGGCGAGCCAAATCCTCCCCTTTTTGGAGCAACATCTCCGCCACATGTTGGCGGGGGTGGGCCCCTCCAGCCGCCTTCCCCCCTTGCCGAGCTCTGGGCCGATCGCAGCCACCACCCCTTCCGTCCCGGTGCCCATCTTCTCGCTGGCTGAAGGGGGCTCGCTCTCCGCCCCTTTGCATGCAATCCCCACCACCTTGGCGGGTTCTGTGGCAGCCTTGACTGTGGCCCCACCCGCCTCGGGCTTGGCGGTGTTCTCTGGTCCTGGGGGGCTGCTGGATCCACCGCTCGGCTCCCTGCTGCTGCCTGGTTCGGGATCCCGGGGGGAGGCTTTGGCTGTGCCTCCCCTCTCTGCTCTGCCGCAGGTCGCCCCTCCCTCCCTCGGATCCGCTTCCACCGACGAGCTCTCTCGCCAGGTGGTGTTCCTTCAGGGCCAGCTGTCCGCCCTGGAGGCCTTCCCTCGCGGGTCTGCTGCCGCCCCCCCCGGCTCTCCTCCGCTCCCCCGGGGGGTCCTTTCGCTGCCCACCTTCTCTGGCGATCCCAAGGGCGATCGGTGGGACCAATTCCTGGTCCACTTCGACGCCCACTGTCGCCTCTGCCACCGCGACCACGACGACGCCTACCGCATCAACCTCCTCCCGGTACTCCTCAAGGGGGCTGCAGCGGCTCACTGGCGCCTGCACCTACAGGCGAATCCCGCCCCCACTACCTGGGAGGAGGCCCAGGCTGTGATGCGGTGCGGTCCCTTCGCGCGTCCCCCCACCTTGCTCGGTCTCACCCTCCACATCCAGGAGTTGGCGGCCCGGCCCCCCGCCACCGTCTTCGAGTTTCTTACCCGCATGGACACGCTTTTCGGTGAGCGGGGTGCCGCGGGCGCTGTTGTCCCAGAGATCGACCGGATCTTCTGGGTTTACAGCGGCCTCCCTGAGCCGCTCCGCACGCGTTTGTTGTTGCGGCCCCGTCGGCGGCCGCTGGTTTCCGGAGGCGTGGGGGTCGCCCTGCCCTGCGGCTCGGCTGTTGGAGGTCAGCCGGCCCTCTCCACCTCGTACGGTGGGCGTATCCGGGGCAGTCGAATTGGCGGTCGCGCGGTGGGCCCAATGCTCGACGGGGATCGATCCCCGAGGCCTGCTGTCGGCGAGAGGTGGCGGCGCAACGCGGTGGTGGTTCGCTGGCTCGCGGGAGACCAGAGAGTGGGCCAAAGGTGTTACACGGATTCACAGCATGCGCGCGCACATATCGCATGCGCGATGCCCGATCGCGGGTCCATCGCTATCACATCAAGACAAGACAACTCATGTGCGCGTCCAGGCACTCAGTCACCATCCACCGTTCACCTACGATCGACCCATTGTCCTCTAATTCCAAGCGTCTAACACCCGACCCCCTGGCCCTAAGTACTACGACTTCAGGAGGCCATATCTTCGTCAATTCTTAACGGATTTGGGCGTTTAAAAGCGCATTGGAACCAGGAAGCTCTAAACTACACTCCCAAAAGGTCAATTTAGCCAATTACGTAATTCCCACTCCAGAAAACCTCAATAACTGCCTGACCCCAAGTAGCCACGTCACATTCCTCCCCCCTTGGGGTAGCTTTCGCCCCCGAAAGCACACTATCCCATACTAGTGTCTTCCTCGGGCTTGTCCCTCTTGATCATCTTCTGGAGCTCTCTGGCGTAGGTGAAATTTCCAGCCGGTATCCAGGAGGCATCGTCAATACTCCACCCTGTCCATAACACCAAAAACTCCTTGTGCCTCCTGCCACTGGGTCTTGCCCATCTCCATCGCAGCAGCTTCTCAACTTCGTACGGTTCATCAGCTTCTGGCTCGATCTCGGCATCATCTGACTCCTGTGGGTGGGACCATCTGGACGATCTGAATGGTCGAAGCAAACTGGTGTGAAAGACATTATGTATCCTCCACCCTTCTGGTAGCTTCAATTCGTAGGCCACTGATCCCACCTGACGGACCACAGCAAATGGTCCTACGAACCGTCGCTTCAATTTGCGTACAGGTGCATTTTTCAACTGTAGATGCTCTGTACTGAGTAGCACCTGTTCACCACTGTGAAACCTCTGTTCTCTGCGCCGCTGATCGGCCTGACACTTCGGCCTCTGCTAAGCCTGATGAACTGACTGCATCGCCCTTCTAAATGTTTTCTTCATCCTGCTGACAAAGACGTTGACACCTTCAATGTTGGTCTGGTCTACGTCCTTGATCAGATCCAACGGGGTCACTGGCTCAAAGCCATAGTTCAGATAAAAGGGTGTGTACCCCGTGGATGGCGATGCGCTGCTGTTGATCACGAATTCCACCATGGGCAAGTATCTCTCCCAATGAGTGACTTCCTGACTGCCATGGATCGTACACCTGAGTACTTGCTCCACCACCCTGTTGGCTGCCTCTGTCTGTCCATCTGTCTGGGGGTGGTGAGCGCTGGACATCCTTAGCTTGCTACCCAAAATCTTCCAGAATTCTTGCCAGAACTTCGACACAAATCGTGGATCTCGGTCACTGACGATCGATCTGGGGATCCCGTGAAGTCGTCCAATCTGCTCCCAGTAGGCTCGAGCTGTCTCAGCAGCAGTGATGGTCTGCTGGACTGGTACTAAGTGTACCATCTTGGTAGCTCGGTCTACCACTGTGAGAATCCCATCGTTTTTCCTTTCACTGACCGGTAGACCCATGATGAAGTCGAGGCTGACATCACTCCATTTTTCCTCTGGAAGTTGCAAAGGCTGAAGGAGTCCTGCTGGCAACTTGTGGACACTCTTCTCTGACTGGCAGACCTCACATCCCAGCACAAAGTCTCTTACATCCACTGTGTGATCTGGCCAGTAGAAATTCTGTTGTAATTTCTTGAGTGTCTTGTGGTAACCGAGATGTCCCGCATATGGTACTGTATGTATTTCTGCCATAATCTTCTTGCGGGCGTCCTCCACATCTGGTACCACCAATCTCCAAGGTTGCCTGTCCTCGGTGTTGTCCTTCAACTTGATCTCAATAAACCCATGGTTCAATCGGTAGTCACGATTCCCGATTCTGGTGACTCGTCCTTGGGCAGATTCCAACTGATTCAAAACTTCTGCCCATCTGCTGTCTTGCTTGTAGCCCTCTTTTATAGAGTTCCTCAAGTCTTCCTCCAGAGTAATCCTGGTGCTGGTCACCAATAAAGAATGTAAAGAATTTTGTTCCCCACTTGCAGCTACCACTGCACCCTCAGGACTAGACTTTTTAAATATTTCGTCCAGTTTCTTCTGAATATCATTTTCCCCGCTGTCACCCTCATGAAGACAAAGACGCTGGACCAATGACTTCTCTTCTGCACGCACATCTGCCATGCATCTCAACTTCTGAATACTCCTGCGCGTCAGAAAATCTGCAGGGTTATCCTTTTCTGGTATATGGACAATATCGCAATCGTAGCCCTGCAGAACCTGCACCCATTTCCACACCCTCCTGTTCACTGCAGGCTGGTTGGGCAGGTTTTTCAAGGAGTCATGATCTGTCTGGATGACGAAATGGCGGCTGGCCAAGTAATGCCGCCATTTCCCAATAGCCCAAGTGATGCCCAGTAGTTCCCACTCGTATGCACTGTACCGGGTTTCGGCTAGAGGGGGCCACTCAAAGATGCCATCCGGTCCGTTAAGTCCGGTTCGTTAATTTTATCAGCTGTCCGTTAAATTCCGTTAAAAAAAAGGGAGAAAAATTCAGAAAAAACGAAAAAAATTTAAAAAATCGAAAAAAAACCCAAAAAATCACAACAACTGCGGCTAGTTGAAAATCTAGTATGCACAAGTTGAAATAAAATACAAACATACTCTCTAATAGTGAATTCCATAAGCTATAAGTATGAATAAAACCCAAAAATCCCCAAAAAATCCAAAAATCCGTTAATTTTTGGTTTATTTTTGTCTTTTTCCATTATTTTCCGTTAATTACCGGAAAATTAACGGAAATTAACCTCTGTCCGCTATTAACGGATCCGGGTGGCCACCTCTAGTTTTGGCCGGGTTGAGCTTCCTACTCTCATAGCAAACGGGTTGCAGCCCGTTGCCAAAGTCCTGTTGTAGTATACCACTTGTGAGAAGCGCTGATACTATCCATGAGTAACCCTGACTCCGTTCGTCCGGTAGCTGGCCGGTGCGGTCGTGGCTGTCTTCAAACGATTGAATGATTTTTCTGCTTCGCCACTCCAAACGAAAGCCCTGTCCTTCTTCGTCAAGTCCGTCATGGGCGCTGCCAGCTCGCTGAACCACCGTATGAACTTGCGATAAAAACTGCACAGCCCCAAGAATGAACGGACATCGGTGACATTTTCTGGTGTCGGCCAATTCAAAATTGCTTGAACCTTGGACAATGAAGGCTTGATCCCCTCAGCCCCCACGTCAAAGCCCAAGTATTCCACCTCGGTTCTGAAGAAGTCGCATTTCTTCAATCTTCCAAACAACTTCTCCGACCGTAGGCGAGTCAGAACTTCCCTGATGTGCTTTATGTGTTCCTCCTTTGTCCGGCTGTAGATCAAGATATCATCAAGGAACACTAGCACGAACTGGTCCAAGCCTTCCCTCAAAATCGTATTCATAATCCTCTGGAAGGTCGCTGGTGCATTGCACAACCCGAATGGCATGACAAGATATTCAAAACTGCCATATCGACTCACAAAGGCTGTCTTGTGTACATCGGACTCTCTCACTCGGATCTGATGGTAACCTGAGGAGAGGTCAATCTTTGTGAAATATTTAGCCCCGTGTAGTCGATCCAACAATTCCTCCACTTTTGGCAGTGGGTACCGATTCTTGACGGTTATTTTGTTTAAGGCCCTGTAGTCGATGCACATCCTCCACTTACCATCCTTTTTGGGTATGAAAAGGATGGGTGCACCATATGGGCTAGAACTCGGTCTGATCCACCCCTGTTCTAACAATGTGTCGATCTGCCGCCGTAGTTCATCCAACTCAGCCGTACTCAGCCTGTATGGGCTTTTGTGCGGCGGTGCCTCTCCTGGCAGTGTATCAATCTCATGATCGACTATCCTCTTGGGTGGTGGACCATAAGGCAGCTTGTCTGGGAACACGTCCTTGAACTCCTCAAGTGTTTGCTGCAGCTGTTCCCGGACAGCCTCATCTGCCTCACTGACCTTTTTCTGAATAACCTCCTCAATCGGTACCTCTTCCGTCACTGGGCCTGTTTCCTTCGATAATCTCCGCCTTTCGCCCTCAGTCATGCCTTTGGCTGCACCAGCCTTGGACTTTGGCCTTTTGCTATCTTTACTTGGGAAGTCTGTGGCCTTCAGGACGCTCAAGTACATGGGCTGGTCGGTTTTGTTTGCTCTCTTGGCTGCCTGTCTCATCGAGATGAAGTCTAACTTTTTCCTGACAGGCTGCCTGACACATCGCCCAGCCACTTTCTTTGCCCTTGTAGTCCTGCACCTTGGGGAACCCTGAGGTCTGTGAGGGTCCTCTGGAGAAAAATTTTGTGGGGCTGTACTCCCCCCCTGGGGAACATCGGCCGTCCCCGGCGATGACACCTTACTCAGCACTGACTGCTGAGTGGCCCACTGCTTCGCCGAAGAATCATATTCCCAAAATTTTGGCAAACAGAATGCAGCCAACTTGCTCCCCAAGTCTGTAGTAGGAGTCACTGATCCCCTCTTGAGGTCTCTGAAATAGTGCTGGAGACCGTTCAATCCCCTGTCGACAATCTGGCAGTGCTTACCAGATGTTTCACGGATACCCTTGATAGGCTCCAGCTGTGAGCTGTTTCTAAGGTACACCGTGTTTGACCGCCAATCCACCAATGGGTTCATGATATCCAGCCAATCTTTGCCCAAAATCAGCTGAACCCCTTCCATCATCGGTACTGCAGTCAATGATAGTCGACAAGGTACACTCCCGATGCATACCAACACCCGTGGGGCTATTCCGGTGGAAACTATGGTTTCCCCGTTTGCCAACTCAAGGCAGAATATGCTCCCACAAACTGTAAAGCTGGTCGGCAGTGAAGCCGGTCACTGATGAAAGACCTGCTCGCTCCACTGTCAATCAACGCAGGGACACTTGTCCCGTTCACCACGGCGTTCAACACCAGCAGCACGTGGTCCTGAACTCCAGTGCCTGGGGCTGGCTGTCCCACAGCATCAGCAACTGGAGCGGTTTCTAACCTCTGAACTGACACCGTAGGGGTCTCTCCCTGCTGGGCTTGAGACATTAAAGTTGTCTCCCTGGTGTCATCACCTGAAACCTGTTTTTGCTCAGCTCGCTGTGCGCGTCGGTACCGACGTCTTTCCAGCCGCTTTCTCCACTGCCACTTTCTCCTCTAACGTCTTCTCTGAGCGATGCTGAGTTTTCTGTTTTCAAGGATACAGGTTCTCTGGATAACCTGTTCCTGTTGCCCCCGATGAACTCCTGACTGGCCAGAGTGGGGGCCAGTCAGTTTCCCTGCCCCTGATGCAGAGAAGCATCGGTTCCATGCCCGGCTGCATGCTGTGCAGCCACCTGGTCCTGCTGACCAGCCATCCCCTGATCGTCATGGGCAGCTACAGCTGCTACCCGGGGCTTCCTCTGGTTGCCTCTGCCCCGTCCCCTCTGTCCAGATCCACCAGGCTGCTGTGGTACAGGCTGGCGTACCACAACTGGAGCCTGTGGAGGGACGGGTGGCTTCACAGCCTGCCCCCTTCCGCGATTACCTCCTTGTTGCACATTTTTATTTTGAGCCTGGTAGTATACAACATTAGGAGCTGGTGTCGATCCTTGTCCACTTTGCTGTCCTGGCTGCCTGCCTTGGCCTCGTCCATGGCCCTTCTGTCCACTGCTGCCCTCAGCACGTCCACTTGATCCTGGGCGTCTCGACATCTGGGCAGCCAATGCAGCGTCCCTGGCCAGCTGGAAAGCCTGGCTCAGCCTCTTAGGCTTTCCCTGTGAGACAAGTACCGCCTGGTCTTGGGGAAGGCCCCAGATGAACATCTTCAACACCCATGATTCATCGTAGGTGTCCACCTTATCCAACTCAGCCTCGAACCTACAGATGAAATCATGCGTGGACTCCTCTTTCCTCTGCCTGATGTTCATCAATGCAGCCATTGCAGAATCAGCCTTGTTAGTGTTTTGAAACCGGCTGATCAGCTGCTCTCCGAAGGTCTGCATGTCCTTGGGGTCCTCCCATGCCTTCAGCTTTCTCTGCCACCAGGTCTGTGCAGTTCCCTGGAGCAGAGTGGAAGCATATGCAACTTGCTTCCCAGGCGATCCTCCGACCAAACGAAAGAAATTCGACACCTGACCCAACCACACCTCCGGGTCTTCAGATGTCCTACCCGAAAAGGTTGGAGGGTCCTTTGGTTTTATTTGGACGTCAAAAATTCCAGCCCCCTTGCGAGTGCGTCTCCCCGATGACTCGCTCGATGATGTCGTGTCAGAACTGGGCGAACGTGCATGCCGCGACCTGTGTGATCTGGACCTCTGTCGTCCTGGACGGGCAGCATGGCTGGTCTGTGCAGGTGGCATCGTCTGATCGCCAGCATCAGCAACAATCTCCACCTCCTGCTGCAAATGCGGAGGTCTGCTGTATGTAACTGCTGCTGGTGGCTCTGGGGGTCCAGGCAGAGTTTGCTGGCGGGGCTGAGAATCTTTTTGCGACCGCTCTATGGCCAGGTCCGCGGACAACTGATCGATCCTGGACAGAGCGTCATGAAGCTGTCGAGTAAGCCGCTCGACAGTCGCATCCTGTTCCCTCCTCAGCCTTTGTTCCGTATCCAAATTCCTCTGCCTCTCGTGTGCCAATGCATTCTCCAGCTCTGAAAGGCGCTCAGCATTGCTGGAAACATTTTGATGCATTGACGACATAGCGGTCTCAGTCCGCCCAAACGCCTCCCTGGTCTGACCCTCCAAATGTGAAACTGCCCTCTGAGATGTCTGGGCAGTATGCTGCACTGCTGATGCCGTCTGATCAGCCAGCACATTCATGGCATGTGCTGTCTGGGCGGCAGTCCCTGCAATCGCCTGTGCAGCTCGCTGCTCCAAGTTCTGCATCCCCTGTGCAGCTTCGGTCCTGGAGACCAGGGCACCCTCTGGGTTTCCCAAAACCACTGCCCCCGGCTCTGTCCCGGCAATCAGAATCCTCTGTTGCCGCGCCTCGTATGACGCAGCAATAACTCCCACACGTCCAGCTCCAGCGACTGTCTCCACTGTCCCGTCAATTTCTTCCACACCATCATGGCCGTTCAGCTCCATCAAATCACGATCCGCCATGATTCCACCCACGACACTGATCCGATGATCAACTGTACTGAAACGAAGTCAATCGGCGTAGACCTGATCTCGGGCTACTGAAAATCCGCTGAATCCTATCCCCAAGTAGCCAAGCAGCCTTTACCTCCCAACTTAAGTTATCCTGCTTCTACTGGTTTTCAGTAATCACTTTCACACACAGTTACCCCCAGTACTCTGCAGGGTGACCTCTCGGTCCACCTGGTAACTTTCCAGAGGGTGCGTCTGTGGCTACTAATGAAAACTTAGTCCCAGCTTCAGCCGAACAACCTAAGAAGGTGTCCCTTGCCTGGGACGAGACCGCTGTAAGAGGTCTGGGTTGGCCTATGGCACCCCCAGCCTGTCTAATATTTGAAGACTCAGCCACCCAAGGTTCCGAAGGGGTGACTGGCCTGTCTACCTCAGGTGGGCAATGGCCTCACCCTCTGACCGGTTCCAGGGGAGATGCCTCCACTAGGAGGTAGCACTCTGGACCCAACTGGGCCTGCCTACTGCCGTGCTCAATCTCCTCCCCCTTCCCCTAATCAGGCCCCCAATCTTGGTGCAGAGCGGTCTGGTGGTGACCCGCCTGCAGTACCTGCAAAATAAGGTGAAGCAGCAGATGTCCCCTACTTCTAGAGCGGGACCTTCACCCTATTCTACAGCGGGTGGCACCTGAGGTTGCCGAAAACTTCCAACTGCTGGGTGCTGGCCTTCGCGTGTTCGGCTACACGATGGGCGCTTGGCGCATGCACTGAATCCACAGCTGAATCCGCGGATCTGGCGATCGCCCAGCGTCGTCGATCCCCGAACACCAATCGTCCACTGAAAAGCTCCTCCGGCTCGCAAAATGAACTCCCGCAGGCACACAGCACTGCGATTCAGCACCCGCGGAGGTGCTGACCGCTGCCTGGGGCGTTGGAGGCTTCTGGAATCCTGCAGCTCCTCAGCTGGGCGGTCACTCTGGGTTGCTGCGCCTCTCGCTCAGCTCCCGGCTCCGGGCTTCGCGCTCCGAAACCAATTTGTTGCGGCCCCGTCGGCGGCCGCTGGTTTCCGGAGGCGTGGGGGTCGCCCTGCCCTGCGGCTCGGCTGTTGGAAGTCAGCCGGCTCTCTCCACCTTGGATGGTGGGCGTATCCGGGGCAGTCGATTCGTTGGTCGCGCGGTGGGCCCAATGCTCGACGGGGATCGATCCCCGGGGCCTGCTGTCGGCGAAAGGTGGCGGCGCAGCGAGGCGGTGGTTCGCTGGCTCGCGGGAGGCCAGAGAGTGGGCCAAAAGTGTTACAACGATTCACTGCATGCGCGCGCACATATCGCATGCGCGATGCCCGATCGCGGGTCCATCGCGGTCACATCATGACAACACAAGACAAGTGCGCGTCCAGGCACATCGTCACCATCCACCGTTCACCTACGATCGACCCATTGTCCTCTAATTCCAAGCGTCTAACACCCGACCCCCTGGCCCTAAGTACTACGACTTCAGGAGGCCATATCTTCGTCAATTCTTAACGGATTTGGGCGTTTAAAAGCGCATTGGAACCAGGAAGCTCTAAACTACACTCCCAAAAGGTCAATTTAGCCAATTACGTAATTCCCACTCCAGAAAACCTCAATAACTGCCTGACCCCAAGTAGCCACGTCACATTTGTTGGCTGACCCTGCAGGTCAGGCTTGGGGGGCCCAGTCGCATCAGCAGTTTAGGCAGTTGTTGTGGTCTTTCATTCATCATGACCCTACTCTGGGCCGGATCGCCAGTCGTTCTACTTCTGTTCGTTGTTTGTCTGTGAGTGATCGCCCAGGTGCTCGATTCCTGACGGGGCGCAAGCGCCCCTTTGATGGCGCGGAGGCTTCCCGCCCTCCACTTCGCAGCCGCCGCGGCTCCGATCTCCCACTTGGGGATTCGGCTGAGGGTGTGCCCCTGGCGGGCCGCCTCCCCCATGCCCTCTGGCTCGCCACCTGCGCCCGGGGTCCACATGGAGCTTGCGTCTGGTGCTGGGAGGAGTACACCCAGCCCCGCAGGCGGAGCGACCCGCCTCATTGCGCCTTCCAGCGGGACCACCGTCGCCGCCTGCCCCCTCCGGACTGGCTGGTGAGTCTCCCTGCCTTTCCCCAGTGGTGCTCTCGGTTATCTGTCCCCCTTGGGCTTGTGGCACTTCTTTTGAGCACGGGCTTGCCTTCTGCTTCTCTCCCGCCTGCCTTGCCCTCTGGAATCCTTGGCCCTCCACTCTCGTCTTGCTGTTCTGAGGCGGATCCTCAAGGGGCGCTTGCTTCTTTTTCGCTCCCCCCGCTTCCCCCCTTGTCTGCTCTTCCTCCCTGTTCCGTCCCTCCCTTTCCGTCTCTCGGGGGTTCGGCGTCCTCTCCCCCGATCCTCGATCTTGTGTCGCGTTTGATCCCGCTCTCCTCCTCCGCGGCCATCTCTTCGGGCCCTGTTGGCTCCCCTGCCGCCCCGGGATCGCCCCCTGCTCTGGCCTCCCTCTCCCCCTTGGGCGCCGTATCCCCCTTGGGTAATTCGGGTGCTGAATCCTTGCCTCCGCTTGCAACACTTGTGACCCCCTTGGACCCGCCTTCTTGTGCCGGGCCTTCGGGATCCGATCCCCCGCGATTCCCTGCCGCCTTGCGCGATCTGCCTCTCCTTACGGCGCTCGTTCCCGGCGCGCCCCCTGCGGCCGCTGCTCGGCCTTGGCGTTTGATCCAATCTGATCTGCTCACCCACCGCCGTCCCCGCTCGGGTTGTGCGGTCCGCCCCTCCTCGCCTCCCCCGCTACCTGTTTCAGGCTCGGCTCCCTCGCCCGGGCCCTCCCCGGCTCGCCGGGATTGGTGGAATCGCGAGGATCGTGCCATCTTGCGCCCTGAATTTGTGCGCATTGCTCAGCGGGTGGGCCGTTCCTTTACTCTTGATGCCTGCGCCGATCCCCTTGGCCATAATGCCATGGTTCCGAATTTTTGTTCCCCCGGCCGGGATTTCCTTCGTGAATCTCTGGCGGGTCATCATGTTTGGCTCAATCCCCCGTTCAGCCACATGGATGAGTTCATCGATCATTATCTTGCTGAGAAGGCCCGCTCCCCTCAGGACACCAGTGCCTGTATCCTGGTGCCGGCATGGTGCAAGGCCGCGCACCCTGGTTTGCGTGGCATGCAGTTGGTGGCTCAATAGGAGCAGGGGACGCCCCTGTTTACCGCCCCTTGTACGGATGGTTCCCGCACCGGGGGTATCGACAACCCCCTACGATAACCGGCCCAAGAGGGCTACGGTTACGATAGTGTAGGGGTTAGAGTCGCTATACCGGAACTAGGGCGGTGGCCACCGGTACCTGGGGTACCCCCAGGTACCGGCGCTCGGGTGTGGCCCCAAGTACGTAGTACTTGGGGTCCGGTGCTGGGTCCCGGCTTAATGGCCTTCGAGCGCCCGTACCGGGAAGGCTTCTCTCACCCCCTTGTTGCGCGCTGCCGCGCAACACCGCTGCACATACCCACAACTCGTCGCCGAGCTCGTTTCCTGCCTCGTTGACCGGCTGACCCGCGTGCGCTCACGTTGGGCGCTGACTTCGTCGACTCAACGACCCGTCTTCATCGTCCGCTGCTTGGCGAGTGAGTGGAGCGCAGCGCTGGACCGCAGGGAACGAGCATCGACGACATCGGTTTGCGACATCTGGAGAATGGTCAGTACGCTCGGTATACTGAGCTACTGAACGAGGTGTGGAGCGTTGTCTCACAGTTTCAGCGTGTATTTGCATGCCTCTCGTCGAGCTGATCAGCAGTTGCATGTTTCTCGTTGTGTGTGAACGGTTAAGGTGAACTTGAACACGAAGTTCAGCTTTGGGGTTGCGCCTCGCTTCGGCAGCGCTTGACCACACCCCAAGTATCCTGTTGGGCTTGAATTTACTTGCTGTGGTGATTCTCGTTGTCCTGTGAGTGTTTATGAGCGAAGTTGGTAAAAGTGCAGGAGCGGAACGCTCAGAAATGCTGGGCGATTGACAGGGCTGTAATAGTGGCTGTGTCATTAGTGACTTTCGTTGGGCGTATATGGCTGGACGGTGAGCCATATTGCTGTTCCCAAGCGTAGACATCCTCCTGGCGGTGTTTGTCAGCTGTTTGTAACAGCATGGCACTCGAACACTTTGTGCAATTGGTTAGTTCCTTGGCAGCAATTTTCCACTGGTGCCCCCCAAGTCCCCAAGCAAAACTATTCAGGATCTTGCAGTCTCAGGAGAGCTTGCAGCATTGATGCAGTGGCTGGAAGCGTTCTGCCCGTGCTTAGGATGTATGCCATATGCACCTTGGCAACCTGCAGCAGCGTGTAATCAGCAGCTGCTGTGATCGTCAAACATCGTCCTGGGCAAATTGCACCCTCCAATCACAGTAGCAACGCACCATAATGCTTCGTTTTGAATTGGACAACGTCCACAACTCCACAAGCATGTATCGCCAAGGAGGGAAGCAAAACATGAATTGGATAAAAGAACTTTCATCTGCAGTGCAACATCATATGTTTTGGAGCGTGCCCACCGAACAGAGGTTTTGTGACGCAAAGCATATTGTAACGACAACAAGCACGCAAGGTCCAGTGGGATTAGTTTTCAGATCGAAAGGCGCTTGGCGTCTTGCCTCCATCAATTGCGATTGGTCTGTTGCTGTGCCAGGGGTTGCGTTTTGACATCGTTCAGTTGCTTTTGGTTGCCCGCTCACGACGCACTATGGTGCCCTTTGGCACATGACGGGACGCTGACATTAATGACGGGACGCTGACATTATTCCTTTGCTTCCACGAAAAGTGCTGGATAAAACCCACTGAGATCCACCCCGAACCAAAATTCTTTCCGGGGTCGCCACAGGGCGCAGCGCAGGTGCGCTCTGGCTGCTCCTGCTGTCGCACTTACATCCCCACGGGCGACGCATCCCGGCGCGGGAGGATCCGAGAACGGCGCCCTCCGCTCAGAAATTCAGCCAGTCACCGCCCGCATCTGTCCATGGGCGAATTCGGAACGGGTTTGTATGGGTTGCACGTTCCGGGCGGTTGTGCAATGCCCGGACCATGCCGTGGGGGGAGAATGCGAGCATTCTGAAACCCCCCACCCCCAGAAAAATTAGATTAATAGCATGGGGACACTTGGTCCCCGTATCAGCTATTAAACTGATAAGAACAGATACTACACTTGATCTTAGCCAAAAGGCCGAGAAAGGTATGCTCTTAATGACACGGGCGCCTAATCTATACAATCTGGATGCCGCCAATGCGCGCAAAAGGCCATGGGCGACGTTTGCGGGGGTGGGGTGCGCAAAGGCACCTTCAAAAATTTAAGTATACGGCGTTGTGGGGTCAACGCTCGGTATTCTTTAGTAAAAGGCGAAAGAATAGCACGCCAACAGAGCTGACCCCGCCGTTCTGACTCACAAAGTACGCGCCGCTTGTCAAGTAACGAATCGGCGCAGGCAGCGCGGAAAAAGTTCCATGGGCGGCCCCGCGGCGGCAGAAGGCGCCGAGGGGCGGTGAACGCCAACCTCAGCCTACCAAAAATTTCACCGTGGGAATAGCCACTTGGACTACCCCTACTGGAGCCGCCCACGAAGTGCAAGGTGGGCAACTGCCAGTAAGCGGACCGCCTTCATGATCGCGGTCACGCTCCGGTCAGGTAAGTATGATTTCGAGGGGCCAAGAAGCGCACTCGTGAATTTCCCTGGCAGCCACCGCTGCAGTCGCTGCATGGGCAGGAGGGAGCCGGCAGGAAGCGCCGCGACTGGCCCGTCCGACGCAGAATGCCGCCCGCCAATGTACTGCGCCGCTGGGCGCTTGCCAGATCGCGCGGGTTGCCGGATTGGGCTGTCGGTTGGGCTGGCCTCGGACAGCAGCGCGCGAAGGAGGCGGCGGGGAGCTGCCCATGGCTGCGGCGCCATTCGTGCTTCCCTGCCTGGGCGAAGGCGCGAAGGGACGGTTGAAACAGGGCGATCCCAACAAACAGAGCGTTCCCTGGCGCCGAATCGGATGAGCCCACTGGCCACCAGGATCCCCCCGCGCTGAATGAAGTGCGGCGGGCGCGTGGGCAAGAGCACGCAGGGCACGGCCTGCCGGCCACTGGCACCGCATCCTCGGAGCGCCTGCCTGCTTCGGCCTGCCGCGTCTAGCGGCAGGCGCGAGTCCGCCGTATCACGGCTGCTGCGCAAAGGGGCGCACACGGGCGACGCTTGAAGCCAATCATCACGTCCGCCGAACCGTCACATTGGCGAAGCGAAGCGACGTGCCGGCGAATAGGCGGCGTTCCAAACCCGCCGCGGGACTTCCATTTCTTCTCGAGCACCGACGCCGTCTGGAGGACACAGTCTGCAGCTTGTCCCACCATGGCTTTGTGGGCCCCAACGAAGCTATTCCGGGGTGCGCGGCGCACAGCACAACGCTAACTGCAAGGCGAGCATCATTACTTACATATGTGCCACAGATGCCTATCCGTTCGCCATCTGTGCCTTGGGTGACGCAACGAACGGATCCTGTTAAAGTTGGCCATTTCCAGGCCATAAATGACATGGCAAATGTCTCCATCAACTTCATTTTCCCAGCATCTACCGGCAATATTTCCAGCAGCATCGACTGACCACCATTAGTTACATCATCAAACGCATATTACATCTGAAGACAGCGGCAGCATGAGGAGCGCTCAAGAAGCTACAATCTGACCAGAACTGTACAAGATCAAGCCGCTCAGCAATCAGAATTCCGGAACCAGTTCCAATGAACAGTTTCACTACCCTTCATGACCAACTACGCATCCACATGCAAGGTCCCGTCCGACTTTGACGCCCAGCATAGGATAACGACATCCTCTCACACACCCACAAGCCGTCAAGCGACCAGTCCGACATCCAAACACCGTCCAAGACCCCAAAACGGCAAAAGCGCACAGCAGCGCTTCCCTGCATTCTGACCATCCTGCACCGCGAGCCCCGTCTCCCAGTCTCACTGCCCAGCAGCTGGTTGGCGGTTTCCCGGCAGCCATGACGGCGACGCGATTCCGCCAGGTCGAAAGCTGGCGCTTTTTGATCGCCCAGTGGCTCGCCTTCGGCGACCTCTGGCTCTCGAGATGGTACCTCGAGAAGTCTGACTGCCCTCCAGGCTACTGGTGTTTTGGGCTTACGGTAGTCTTACCGTTCAGCGACGAGGACGCGCCGTGGCTACATCACCAGCGAGATCATGGGGAAGACTCTCTGAGGTATCGGCTGCAAGAGGAGGCGCGCGAGGCGTACTGCCGCACCGTGTCAACGCAATTGACGTCAGGACATCTGCCTGGACCTGGGGAAAAGCCGGACTGGAACCCTGACTACAAGCCCGAGGCCGTGTACCGCCCCTGGGCACTCCAAGTGTATCCCCATCCGCATCGGCCGTACACCGGCATGGGTACGCAGGCGTTCCGGCAACGCATCGCGGCGATGATTGAGCGTGAAGGTGGACGGATCCAGGCCTGGCGCGGTGTGGAGATCAATTTTTACTATCGCCAGGTACATATGAGCCTTGACATCAGTGTACCGCACTCCGATGAGCGCTGCTGGCGCATGGAGGGTGGAGGCGTCACCCGCCGTGAGTACGCGGCCACGCATCCGTCCAGCGCGTCTGAAGTATTCGTCCGTGATCGGAAGGAGTTCGGTGTGCAAACGGAACCCAATGCGGCCGTACTGCCCTCCGCCGCCTTCGCGGAAGCCAGCGCGCTCGTGGCTCGACGCCTCAATGCGGGCAAGCCGCCGTACACGGCCGTGGAGTTGCGCGCGGAGGAGCGGGCCTGGCGGAGGGCCATCCGACGTCAGCGACGCGAGGCGAGGCGACAGGGGCAGGTCCACGATGACGTCATGGAAGAAGCGCCCGCTGGTGGACCACCCGCTGTACCGGCAACCCTCGGCACGACCGCGATGACGACGCCAACCCTGCCACCCAGTTTTGATGGGACACGCAACGAGGACGCGGTGACGCCATCACTCACGCCGGGATTCGGAGGTTGATGGGCGCGGATTACGGAAAGAGGGGAGACAAGCTGGCAGTCGTGACGTGATGGTGTCCGGGCTGGCGGATGACGAGACGGAGGGTAGCCACCGGAAGCCAGCTGGCGAGGATGGAGTTGTCCGAGGGTTTCCTTGACGGAGAATGATCTCTGGGGTGTCCTGGCTGGCGTGTGACCGGACGGGACGGATTGTACCGGAAACTTGCTGTGATTGGGTCGTGTCGTGTCCAGTTGGATGAGTGAACGGGGAGGCATGACGAGAAGGAGTGAACGCATGGTTGCCGGTTGTACCCGAAAGACAGTTCTGTAATAAATAGCCGCGGGGAGTCTGTCCTGACAGCTCTCCGGCAGGCCCCTGTGTGGCAAAGAGTGTCCCAGCCGCCTGTACCTCCCCACCGTCGCACCACAGCCCCCCGCCAGGCTCGGCCACCGCTGGCCTTGCCCCCTCACGTTACCCGAGAGTACGTGAGCCGGCCTAAGGAGCCTCGGGGCCCTGTGGTGTACCGCGCACTCACGCCGAGTGCTGGTTAGACGCTCGTGGGATCCGGAGTGACTGAGGGCGGCGCATTACGCAAGGCGGGCGCCGTCGCTGGTGCTGGAGTGCCGTAGCACCCTACGGGAGTGCGGATCGGCCGGTACGCGCAACGAGTGGACGCGGGGAGGACGTTGTGTCGTACGGAACTGGTGGAGACCTCTGCGGTGAGGTGCGCGATGACTATGAGCTTTCCGGGATCGCCCATGGAAGGGGCTGCCGTCATGGCGGCGTTGGCTGGCGCTGTCGGACGAGGTGTGAGGTTCCTGGGTGCTGGCATCCAGTGGATTGGGGAATTCTTGGTGACCCTACTCGGGTGGCTGGCCTGGATGCTGAATATTGATGAGACGAAAACGAATTCCATTATAGGAGCGGTCAGAATGGTTTACAATGGCCTGGCCCTCCTCATTTTGTTCAACATGACTGCCGCCATTTTCTGCGCAATGGGGCAACTTCTGCAATCCACAATGTGGATCCACATTGTGGATTCCAGAAGCCACATGTGCAGTGGTCGCGATGCTGGCTGCTGACGTCCGGATACCTCGTCCAGGACAAGGTCAACGAGATCTGGCAAGGAGAACCTGTCGGCCAGGACTTCGCCACAGGGAACATGCACGCCCCATCAACGGCGCACCAAGAGTCGCGGTTTCGACAGCGAAGCTGAAGAGCAAGGGGAGAGGACGTGGAGTGCCGCAAACGCGCGCCTGAAGTGGGGGGGTGAAGGCGAAGGAGTGCAGATGTACACTAAGGAAGATGTTGACCGATAATTAAGACTTCCTTGCACACTCCGCTCTGGATGATTTTCACCTTGCGCATCATGTATGACATTGCAGAGTTGGAGCCACATTGACAATGATCAGCGCCACACTTCAAGGGACAGCAAGTGTGCAATTTCGCACATCAAGACATTCAGTCAACAATGGGTGAGCGCATGTTTGGCACCACCTGCATTCCCAGAGTTCCAGCAAACATCACACGCCCTCGCACATGCCGTTGCCACTACATTTCGTCCATCGCATATCCCGCCAAACGATCATACGTACAGCGATCGCCTGTGCCCTAAATAAACTACCACAGCTGTCGCTCCTCGAAGAGATGTGCCACGCTCGAAACTCACCATGAATGGGAATCCTCTCTTTGACTCCAAATGGGTCTTGACACCCCAACCTGTGTCGGGGGCCCAAAGGAAACGCGACCGTGGAGCCAAAGGGCAGATTCCCATACATGGTAAGCATCGAGCTTAACGCGCCTCTGCAAAAGGGAGAAATTGAACGCTGTCACAATCCTCTCACACCAGCAGGGCATGTAATGGTGCTTGTGACACTAATGGCCCAGATACATGCAGCAACAACAGTGCGACCCCTAAGACATCGTGTGCCATTCTGCATTCCAGTCAACGATGCGTCTAAATCAAATCCCACAGGGCGACTTCAGGATTCACTGCAGCCTCAGGAGGAACATCAGAATTCCACCAGCCACTGCCACATTGAGGGACTCCATCCTGTCCCCAATAGGAATATTGACTGCCTCACAGTATTGGCGACTTTCGGCGGAAAGGCCTTGTCCCTCACTGCCAAGCACCAGGCATATGCCTTCTTTGTACTTTGCACCCCACCAGCCATTGAGAGCCGCGCCACAGTTGCTGTCGCCTCCATTCCCATCGTCTGCAATAGAAGCATGACCAAAAATGAACATCAGTAACTCTGTCGTTCTGTCATCCAATTGTGTTTGTGCTAATAGCAAGCCATTCGCGAAATTGACGCTGTGGATATCTGCTCTCTTCAGTCATTTTAGAAGTTCCTCTACTTCACCATGTACCCATGTGCCAGTGCCTTTATGCTTGTGTGGCACTGTCAAGCACATCAGATCCAAGCTGCCATCTTGTTGCCCAAAGGCTTAACAAGGAACCTACATTGGGGGCTGCAGAATCTGTATCATTGTCTCACATGCACATGCATTTGTGACAGCACCAACACCTGCATTTATGCCTACAAGACACATATTCAGTGGCTCACGTGCATCCCAAAGTGACAGCCCACAACATGGCCACAATACCAGCGGACAAAACTCATACAGTGTTGAAGCTATTTACGATCAAGACGAGGCCCACCGATAGGTATGAATCCCCTCTATCTCAAAAGGCCGCTAGCACTGCCACACATACACACATACCTTCTATGGATGGGCATGGCCAGCCCCAGGTAAGGAATGATTCTCCAGGTGTTCAACATAGCAAATTTACATGCATGCAATAAACAAACAACAGCATTTGATTTTGAGCCTCCGTGTCCTCTGAACAACAAAGAGTGGTGCACACCTTGGGTGCGAGCAACTGCCGCCAAGCACCGCAGCTGATTGTCCTTGGCAAAGGCACCCAGTTCATCCCAGGTGCCAGCCACTAGCGGCACCTGGAAAGCTGCACCTCGCCCAGACCTCAGCGCCTTGTCGTTGAAGGGGTCGCAGCAGCCCGGCAGCAGGAACACACTGTCCCAGCCAAACGCCACTGCCGTTCGCAACAGTGTTCCCACGTTCCCGGGGTCCTGCCAGCAAAAAATTGCGCATGTCACACACTGCCAACCGCCATTACAGTACCAAATGGCAGCCCTGACACAGCCACAGTGTGGGACAAGCACAAGTGCGACCTGTTGCATTTTCGTGAGGGATTAAATGCGATGCATGCTTGGGTTTAGGAACATGGGGGGAAGCTTGGAAATCACACAACGAAGGTGCAGCCCAGTGCCTTTCCTGTCTTGATGAAATCTTAGCAGCATATGCAACTGGGGGATTGAATCTCTACTGTCTTGTTGCACAACACATCTGCTGGGACACAGCTTGCCAAAAATTCATGTGCAGCTCTGGTGTCGACCAGACGGCAGTTGGAAACGGGGGGAGATCGCATTTTCACAAGCTACAGTATTCTGCAACAGCATGAGCAACGATTTTCTTGGGCTTGCCTGAAATGCACAATGCTGCCAGCCTGGGCCCTTAATTTAAGATTGACAGCACACCACAAGTCAGGGGCACAGAAACAGGTGGAAAACTTATGAAGAATTCAGGATCCTCCCCAACTAGTGGAAGAGACACCTCCTGGACAAATAATCTAACACAGATCTTTAGAAGAATCCAGCGCCCTCCCCAGCAATCCATGTTGAGTGTCTCAGTATACCTGTACACCCTCCAAGGCCAGGACCCTCCGCGGCACGGCACTGGCCTGCCAGCTGCCTCTCCATGGCATGTCCACCTCTGCGATTGCTCCGACGCCCATCACCGATTCAACTCCACTCAGCTTCTTCAGCACTGAGTCTGAGACCTCCAGGATCGGGCCCAGATCCTCGCCGATGTCTGGGCACCCACTGGTGGGAACAAACACCGCATGGGCGTTGAGATCCACCTGACCATCTGCAGCAAGGCAACGGATATTGTAAGGCACGCCAGTTGGAGCAACCACCAGGATACAAGTGTCCAGGTTCAATAAGCAAAGCCAGCTCTGGCTGCGCGTTGACTAGAAAGTCAGGAGGACAAGCCCAGATATCGCGGCGGTGAGAAATGCTATCGGAACAGACGACAAACCCAGAAATGTCACATCCAGGTTCTGTGCAGACAACAGATCGGTGTGCCACTTCGGTTCTTGAAGCAGCGTGGCGATGATCTCCAGGGTCAAAGACAAGAGATCGCGAGATCAAAATCTGGCTGGGCGATCGCCCCCAAAACAAATCAAATCCGAATCCAGAGCCACAGCAAGAAGGAGCTTCCCTTGTCGTTCCCCACCATGATCTCAAACACTGTGGCGGCTCACGAAAAACCCACGGTTCAAACACACCGCGAACGGTAGAAAGCCCACGGGCCCAGATGGCGAGGGCCAGCGGCGAAGGCGCCCACCTACCCAGCAGTTCTCTCAGTAGCACCGATCCCACCAGAAGGACCCTGCCCACCTCCCTCCTGTACGCGGCGCTCGTCCGCAGCCGGACGCAATGCTTCACGTACGCGTTCGACGTGCTGGTGATGCGGCCCACCGCCGGGGGCAACGCCGGAATGGAGGCGCACGCCGCGACCTGGCCCACAGCCGCCTGCAAGCTGCCCGGCCGCCGCCGGCCGCAGGCCGACTGGATTCTCAAAAGAGAGATCGGTCCCGGGTGGCAAGGTCGCCAGAGGCTGCGTCCACGCGCCAGAAAACCCGTGGGCGTCATGGGGAAGAGGAAGACGCCCCAGGGTCCCCCGTGGCCGGAGGGACCGGGCCCACGGGGGCCGCGTTGGTGTTGGATTGAAGAGTGGCGGCTGGGGGGAATTTATAGCGGTGGTCAGTGAATGCCCGACCGTCGATTTGGCGTGCGATAGCGACCGCAAATTTTTTTCTCCTCTTTTTGCCGTCCGAGTGAATGAATGAATGAATGAACGAAAATCCTTGCAGGCAACGTGAAAAATCGACACACTGGTCATGTCACGTGTCTCTGCTGCACTCAGATAGTTAAACAGCGTCTACAAGGACCTCACAATAAGTGAAAGGTCCCCAGCCCACACCACCCACCCACCCCCTCACACACGCACCACGCCCCCACCCCCCCCACACACACAGCGTCAAGGAACACAGTGTGCGTAGGTCCACAGACAGCAACACAGTCGAGAGAGAACCCCAATACTTTTTTTCGTCCCAATTTGGGCTCAAATCTACAGATACAAGTCCAGGAACAATGGCACCGTGGACTGGACAGTTTATGCGGCCAGAACTCTGCAAGCGCTTGGATTCAGACAATGTCCAAAACAAAATTGCGAACTGGGTTTGTTCGGAAGCGGAAGAAATTGATCAGCAAGGGTTTCCAGAAGGGGGCCATCGAGGTTCATGCACAAAGATGTGAAGAGAATGGCGCTCCACACTGCGCCAGCCCCTGTGATTTCTGGAAGTTGCATTGTACATTGTCTGCTGATGTTGCCAATCCCTTACAATACTTGTGCTGCAGCATTGCTTTGTACAGAAGATGTTATCTGAGCTCAAGCTCATGCCGGGCTTGTGCACATCGTATAATGTGCATTACTATCCAACTTCGTGCTGATCAAGTGGTCTGGCAGGACACAAACCTTCAATTTATGCACAATGAAACTTTGCTTATCTCTGGTCGTGTTTTCCCTCGGGATTCGGATCTCTGGCAAGACATGGCTAAGTACTTCTGACTATAGACAACGTGCCTGGGGGATTTGAGAAAGAATCCACCTCGGTAGGGACAGTTTTGGACAGGGTTGGACGACACGAAGGCAATTGCTGGTGCAATGCTCAAACCTGGTGAAGATTTGTGGCGTCGGGCAATAATACGGGAAATACTGGTGAAAATTTAGTGCCCGACGCAGTAACCAATCAAACGGACACCGCTTGATATACATTGCTGTTTGTCGGCTTTGCAACGTCGCTCTCTCGTGGTGTGCTTGTAGTATCCTTTTCGTTTCCCATGGGAGAATATTGTGGCTTCTTCAACGCGTACTTCTCTTGAATAGTTCCTGAGAAGGGAGCTTCTGAACTCTTAAACCCCCTTTTGTCTGCCAATCCAATGGTTGGTTGGCAAAGACCTGTTAACTAAGGTACGTTTTAGAACGTGTTTCGTGGGCACCAGTGGGCACAGAACGCAACACCAACACTCGTGGAGGCGAACTCGAGGCTCACTGAGGATGCCTGCGCCTCGGGTGAGGGAACACGTTCTGAGCACACCGTCAACGGAGCCCACAGATAATAACGGAGTAGCGTGGAGCCAAGTGGCGCATGTTCCGATCAATGTCAAAGGTTGGCGAATCCCTTGCAAGCGCTGCCAACGTGTGGCTCGCGAATG
Organism: Ostreobium quekettii; assembly: GCA_905146915.1. NCBI lineage: Eukaryota > Viridiplantae > Chlorophyta > Ulvophyceae > Bryopsidales > Ostreobiaceae > Ostreobium > Ostreobium quekettii. The sequence goes on along the minus strand of CAJHUC010000487.1, from coordinate 12,673 downwards.
GCAAATTGGCCGAGGGGCCGCAGGAGATGATCGTGCACGCTCCCCAATTCACAGGCAAAGCCTGGTGGGCGCACCATCAACAGAAATAAGTGCCACGAATCCGTGCAATGACAAATAATGCGTGTTGTTCCACGACAAATTAGAATCTAGCGCAATTGCTATATTCCCAAACGATTGCGTACAGCTGACTACTGCAATGCCAGCGGCATTTGAAAACACCGCCTGGAATACCTGAGGGGAGAGTGGACCTCTGGCTTCGCGTTGAGGGCAACGTGCCCCGTGTGAAGTGGAAAGCACGGAATCAGGTGTCCGTCAAGTTTTTGTCTTTATTGTTGAAGCCAGGGTTTGACGTCTGAAGATTGATACACAATAGACCAATATTTTCCTTCCTTAGATATGAACCATTGTTTGAATAGAAACGTAGAAGGCCAAGAGAACACAGCAAGGCATGCTCCAGTGAGGCCTGAAAGGACGTGGGCATCGGGCTGTCAATAGTCCATGTCATGGACTCCATAGCAGTGCTACACATTCACCGCCTCCTACAATTCTCGCCCCCCTTCACAGTCCTACACGGCACAGATCATGCAACTTCCTGATATTTTACGCAAGCGAATGCACGGTATCGGAAACGTTGCACCCTGGAGCCGAATGTGTGTGTTTGTGGATTGCCGAGTTCCTGGAACGAAGTGCCCCATATTTCGGGTGGTGATGGTGTTTTCAGATCCCGAATGCAGGTACAAGGGCAGCTGCTACTCGAGCGTTACAATTGAGCCTTGGAGTACTGTCCTGCAACCAGGGTACAGCGGGTGAGGAATTGCACTGGCAACTGCCCGTCATTGCACATACATGCTGAGCACAATTTCTGCCTTCTCTGCATGCGCGCTTGGCAAGTCTTCAATAGGGTCTGGATGACTCAGAGCGTACTTCTCCAGCTCCTTGAAGCCCACCTGCACACCAACAAAACTGTGGACAAACAGAAAGCAGCACTGCGCCCTGAGTGTGCTCGTTCAGAAATAAGCCAGTTATCAATGATAGCATGATGGCAGCCAAGTCCAGACAGACAGTCCAAGAAGTCGCTGCTTTGTTGCTGTCGTATGGAGAGGAGCAATAGTCTATGATGATGCACCTGCCACCACGACATCTGTTGCAGTCTGACATGCGCTTATTGCCTGGGTTTCCAATCAATGCAATAATTCTTAAGCACCACAAAGAAGGCAGTTCTGCACACAACAATTCAGCCACATTCCTAAGCCTAGTCAGGCACATTTCCACAGCTGTGTGGCATCGCACCTTTCCGTTTACGATATCCTTTCCGATTCCTTCATCAAAGCTTGAGTATCGTGCTTGTATCACACTGTCGACTTCCCCCTGCTCCAGCAGCCTGGCTGCGTTCCTAAGTCCGCGGGCCAAAGCATCCATGCCGCCGATGTGTGCATAGAACAGATCTTCCACTGCCGTGCTTTCCCTCCTCAGCTTTGCATCAAAGTTGAAACCTCCGGGGGCAAGTCCCCCTTGCCTCAGAACCACTGCCATCAATAGAGTTGCCTCCACTGGGTCCGATATCTGAAACTGATCGGTGTCCCACCCCTGTTGAGCAGCAAATCTCCACTTGCAGTAGATCAAGTTCATCGCATTTGCATCTTGCAGTTGCGCAAAAAGCAGCATGCCAGAAAAGGCAATACAAACTATCGTGGTATTTTCGACATCGGGACATGCCGTTAGAGTGTCAAACAGAAAGCCATTAGATGCAAACATGCATTGCCATGGCCATCTGAGGCCCCAGCGCCTACGTTTTGCTTAAGCCGTAGGCGCCTTTCAAACCATCAATGCCTCTGTGAGGCAGAGTCTGTGTCTCAGTAGACTGCACATAAAGGGTGATTTGGGCATGTAGCTGCATTAAGTGTTTTGGTTGTGGAGTGTAGAGGTCCGGCAATATCCATGGGCATGGTTAGGTACCGCCAAAGTACAATGTTGTCACACGGCATGATGGTATCAAATCACTTTCCTGCAGGGATGCAAGAGCACCGCCAGCACAGGATTAGAGAAATTTCATACCGTTTGTGGGTCTCCAGTGTTGATGTCAATATTGCCGAGCATTCCCTGAGAAGAAGAAAACTGCAGCTCATGCTCACAGCTGTGCTGCGACAGGGTTGCATGATTGCATTCTATATTCAGCTTGAAATCATTCTTCAGTCCATGTTCCCTCAGGAATCCGATGGTGGTAGCCGCATCCCAGTCATACTGAAATGAAAAAACATTGAGGTTTAGAACAGTGCACAGTGGAGAATCGTGTGCACCATGCTATCCTGTAGGCCCTTTGCAGGAAGCCTGTTGGAGAGTAGCCCACCAGCACGCTGCACCTACTAGTGGACCATGCAGCAAGCAATTTACAGGGCAGACTCACAACAGTATCTAAATTTGTACACCTCAGAATGCATAATTTACGTATAGCAACACAAATTTTCAAGACTTGCACCACCATGAGAACATTGTAATGCTTACTCAGGTGGGAACAAATCATAAACGAGCAGGTTGCAGGGGCCAAGAACACCCAATTGATGCTTGCCACACATGAACTACACTGCCAGCAGACTCGTTGCGGGCAACAGCATTGCTCAGACGCCAGAACAGGCAAGAAGGCAGCTGCAGCACAAGTAAATGACAAACTCACTTGGTGCTTGGTGGGTTCCTGTGGTTTGGGCTCAATAAGCAGCGTACCCTTGAATCCAATCTTACGCTTATAATCGGCGGCCATTCTCAAAAAGCGTGCAAGATTGTCCAGTTCAGTTTTCAGGTGGGTGTTCCTCAATGTGTGATAGCCCTCCCGGCCACCCCAGAACACATAGTTTAAGCCTCCCAGTCTCAGTGTCACTTCCATTGCCTTCTTCACTTGTGCGGCAGCATACGCAAAGACGCCAGCTTGGGGACCTGGACATGCTTCTTGTCAGCACTCGCATTTCTTCAGAGATTTTCAGCAGCAGAACAGCCGGCGCACTACAAGTTGAAGAATGCACAATGGAATGTGTGCTTGCGTTGCCAAGAAAGGGACTCAACAATCCTTGGTGAGCACTGAACACTGTCCACACATCCATATGAAGTGCAACCCCTCTGGTTTTCAAATTGTTGACCTGGCAATTATGGGAAGTGCCTTATTTGAACCAAGGAAGCATACCAGCGCATCAGAGAAACGCCTAGGCATCTGGGACCACATGCAGGATTGATAGTCAACGTGCACATGCCCAGGGCTTGTAACTCGTTTGGAGGCAACTTGAGAGCGCTTCCAAGAATAATATGCACAGATTAATCCTGTCAGCACATGATTTTGGTTACTACATCAGTGGTGCATTGTGATGCATGCACTGCAAGTCAGATATTTAAGATGCTTCTCTAGGCTGCGATCTGCAGGGCAGGAAAGCTCTCACTTGTTGCGGCCCCATGCATGTATCTGGGATGTTTGAAGAGTTGAGCAGTGCCCCAAAGGGGTCGAACGCCAGTCTGTTTCTGAAGGTCCAGAGCCAAATCCACCACCTTGTCCAGATTTTCATTCGTTTCTGCCAAATCCCTGCCCTCTGGTGCGATGTCTCTGAAAAGAAAAAGAGCATCAAATCACTGCACAGCAGTGAATCTATAGAGGGCTGGCATACGAATGAACTCTGCAAATGAGCTTGCACCTATGGGGGTCTGCAATGGAGTCACAAACACAAGCAAAAACTGGCATGTCAGTCAAAGCCTAGCAATGAACACCCAGATAGTTGTACAGGTGAATGTCAGCACAGCAAGTGTGGGCTAACGTCCAACATAAAAGAACTGAAACGGCTGTGCATGAACCTCTGCACCTGTCATGAAAGCACCAGTATTCAACACCAAGCTTTCTCAAAAACTCGAAATTGGCACGGATTCGCCTGAACGCCATCTCCATTGGGTCAAGACTCGCATCTTCCCATGGCCATGCCTGTAGTATCACACACACAGTGAACATGTGTTGGAAACGGCCATTATGAACTGGAAACCAGATGTCAGTCACGGGTGCAGTGGTTCTCCTCAATTGCCATATGTTGGTTTTAAACAACTGCTTCTCATTCTCGGCCACGTCTCTCATAATTGCAAATAGTTTTCCTACCTCTGCCAGCTGAGTTCAGGCCCAGCTGCAGCTGCACAACTCTGTTCCTTTATGACATGAGATGGTAGACATTCAACGTTGGCGCGATGCCCACAGTAAATTCATGTGCTGTATTACTAAGTTCACAAGCAGTTCCTTGCCATTGGTGCCATCGGTGTCAATATCAGTATCCTGAATTTGGGTGATGCAATCTTTGCAGTGTTGGAATTTGGGTGCAGAGCAAATTAAGTGTCTCATGAACGCAAAATATTCATGATTGCTGTGTTGGACTGCAGGCAGGACAAAGTGCAAAAGTGAGGGGTTCCTATGCTATGTCCTGTTCCTCTAGCGCTCGGAGAGTTCTGGATAGTCTCCAACGATGTGGGAGAGTCTCAGGGAAAAGTCTTGTCACCAGCACATTGGAGGTAATGTTTGATGGGAAGCTTCACCTTTGTTGCTGACCCAAAGGGGTCCGATCCGTCTCCTCTGAACGTGTGCCAAAACGCGACACTGAAACGAAGCCTGCACACAACAATCCGTTTGTCCAAATCTCAATATGGCAAAAGCATCTGGCCAATTGCGCATCTGTGCATCCAATCATTGCGCCACTCGCTTATTAGAACCAACCACAATGCGGTGCAACAATTGATGTGATGCAGTGCTTTGAATGAATACAGCAAAAACCGAAACACGCATCCAAGCCTCCCACCGCTGAATACAAAGCTCCAGCTCGACTTCCGCCCTAGACGCGCCCGTGCAAGCTGGTCTTTAAACGCGAAGGCATCATTCCGTCCTACGTCTCCAGCAGACTTCCCCAATCGTTTCCCTTTTCTACAGACCAATCCGCACTGCGGAGGCGCACCATTCCTTCATGGGTTTCCCATGAACGACCTCTGACGCATTGTAGTACCGAAACGCCATCGGGTTCCTGGACGTCGGGCCTTCATATTGTATTTCCCCGATCCCCGGGAAGAACTCCAGTTGGCAAATGCCCTCCTCCGTGCAGCCCGGATCGCCACCATGGGCGCACAGGCCTAAGATCAACACCTCAATCACCGCATTCAGACGCAAGGTTCAGTCCACGGGACAATCTTGTATGCACCGCGCCATGACGCGCCGCATTTGCTCTGGCGATTGATGGCGCCCCTGCAAGGGGCGTGCAGCGCACCAGCATCGCGCACGCGGTGGTTTGTGGCCGTGCCATCGCTTGGCGCGCCGACGATCCACTCGGAGGCTTGGACGTTGGAGTACCTGCCACCCACAACGCTGAGGTGCCCTCTTGAGTGTTGGCCACCGCGTCAGATGGCGTTGATTGTATCGCATTTCCGACGGTATCCAAGCGCTGGATCCATGCGGTGGGCAGATCGAAATAATATTACTGCCTGCACCAAATCGGTGACTGCTGGCACTCAATCACGTGGACACTGTGTCCTAACCTCAGTTTTAGGTTTAGGTTTAGGTTTAGGGTGAGTTTGAGGGTTAGAATAAGGGTTAGGGCAGGTTTAGTTTTAGGTTTTAGGGTTGAGGTTTCAGTTTAGGTAAGTTTTGAAGGGAGTTGGTGCAAGCAGTCACCGATTTACTGCAGAAAGTCATCGATTTGGTGCAGCCAGTAATTGTATGCCAGGCGGATCACTTGCGAATCAGGGAACGAACTGGACAGCGTTGATCCCCTTGGGCTTGTGGCCTTTTGAGAGTTGTCATGCTTAGAAATTGCGATCAATGCGTAGAGTCGGTTTGCTAATTCCAAATTTGTGTGGTTCGTGCGTTCTGGTGGACAGCAACACTTTGGCTGGATTGTGGCAGTGCTTTAGGATCTCATGGAACAATTCATGGTCACTGCTTTGCTCACACGAAATTGGGGACTGATGGCTGCCTCACTGATATGTAAGAATTCTTGGTGGTGAATCATTTGCTCCCTTAAGTACGGAGTCCAGAGGCTGGAAAATGTTCGCCAAATTCGCCGTTGGGGCGTTGAAAGCCATTCTCTTTTGAAAAATGAGAAATCATGGTATAAGAACGTCAAACAAACCTCGATCTTGCTGCTTGCTGTGCGTGGCCTTCCCCTGTAGCTGTAACACTTGGGTGCGGCACGCGGTGCGCCATTGGCAGTCTGCCTTCACTGGTCCTCTAGGTCGTGCATGAGCCTCGATGGGTGCGCACCACAGTTTATTGCAACCATCGGAAGGATCAGGGGAATCAATAATCCACAAGTTCTTAACTTCGGAAACTCTCATATGGTCACATCCATTGTCGAGCCCTTCTGGGTCAGGCTCCCTTGTTGGTTCTGCCAGGCCAGAACGGCTCGGTCCCTGCGGCTGACCAAAGGCCTCCCACCACTTGCCACTAACAGCCAATGCCGGCATTGAGCGGCGCCGCTCGCAGACTCCATCGGGTGTGCCACAGTGGTGGATTGAACGATGCATGGTCTCCTGATCATGTCGACCAGGAGGTGAGGCTTCCTATGCAGCCTGACAAACTACTTTTGAATGCGCCTTAGCTTTAGTGACATGTATCACGCACTCTCCAAGCGCATGTGTGCAAGACCCAAGGGACCATCGAGTAATCCCCCATGCATCGCTGGTGCCAATGTCAAGTACTATGGCTTACAGTACAACTATGCGTTGTGCATTAGCCCAGCATCTCAACATGCACCAAGAAGATCATCGAAAACTGACATGATGACATGTCCCACGTCCTCCCCGTGGGCGCACGTACTGCACAGGAAATACATGTTTCACTGGTAAAATTTCGACCATTTTTCACGGTGTACAATTGTACAAAATCGTGTCAAAATCGTGTAAAATTCGGGTGCTTCGGAGCACGATTTTACACGATTGCTAAAATCGTGTAGTTTTCAACCCTGTGTAGTACACGAAAGTGGCCCCCCTTACCACCATGGACAACACGACAAAGCACACGGTTTTACACGATTTCGGCAGTGTACCAGCCGCAAACGTGCATTTACACGATCGGTAAGCGATGTTCACACGATTTTTACACCATTTTGACACACGTAACAGGGTACACGAATTTCAGGACCGTGTACTTTGGCCAATTTGTTACCAGCGTTTAGCGCCTGCCAAACTAAGCTGCAACTGCTCGTTGTTTGTTGGCTGTGCTCTGCCGTCTGGCTGCAGCTCACACATCCTCAATGGTCCACAATCACGTAACATCTATCAAGGCAGCGCAGAGGTTGCCCTACACTAATGTGGCCTATTCTGTGCCTTGGTTAAAAGTCCCTGCAAGCAGCCCGCTCTTGAAATACACACGCCGAACAGCCAACGAGGCATCGACGCCCTTAGACCAAGTGCGAAGTGGCTGGGGAATTATGAATCCACATTTATCAACCGCCAATGTTCCTTTAGACCTCCTGTCTTGGCTGGCTTATAAGTCAACTAAGTACATCACAAATTTGGACAAATCTATGACAAATACTATTACTATAAATTTGCCCAAAGTTGCACTGTACTTCTGCCTTTTGACAATGATTGTCTCAGAAAACTCATCGCACTGATGATGAATTCATTAGAAAGACCAACTGCCCCACAATCCCCACTTTTTCTTAGTTGGCCCCTCCTGGCCAGCACAATTGTGTAATTGGTCCAGGAGCGCATTGGGCAGTTTCACGAAAACAGAGGCTCTCAAATTATTCATTGCTGTATACCAAAAAGTGTCCGTCGGGGAAAAAAAACATTCGCGTATTTTGCCGCGAAAAAACTATGGCGGAAACACCTGTTTACGTGCAAACATGCACAAGAATACGTAAATACAGACGCTGTGTGGATACAGACAATACACGCAGACGCAGTCAGTCCGGGCAGGACCCAGAGGCGCTAGAGTGGCAGAAACTCTCTTCTGTAAGACGACGTGTTTGCCCTTGCCGAGGACGAGGTGGACGCTGTGTCGTGGGTGCTCGAGGCAGCGGAGAACTGACCAATGCTTGTGACTTCATCATGTACCCTGGGCGCCTCAACGCGCCGTACAAATCGCAAAACATAGCCGTAGAGCAGTTGTTTCTATGTGTTTAAATTTGCTCGCACAAAACTCGCAACAGCAAAAAGTGGTGCCATCAACGTGATGACAAGCCTGGATCTGCAGGCCATCCCATGGCTCCTTTGCGGCACTTGATGCTCCGCAACGAGTGGAGCACTTTAAAGTGGCCTATGCGCAAGCCGGCGTGCCCAAGCGAGCCAGCCGCCAAATGCATTGTCGGTGAAGAGCCGAAAAATTCGTGGACGAAAACCGTCCACAGGGCGCGAAAATTTCGCGCGAAATAACTTCGCTCACTGATTCGAGCGCGGAATGCTCGCAAAATTTTCTGCCGCATACATTTTTCGGTATACAGTATCTGCAGATTTTTCACACGCTCTTTGGGCTTCGAGCAATGCTCATCGGGTACCCATGCTTGATCTCTTAGTGACCTTTTGTGCTGTTTCAGTGGATATATGCGTTAAAATGTATCTTCTTTTTGACAAAACTGTGGCCCGCGTTAAGTGTGGTGACAACATGATTATCGGCGAATTGACAATGGGAAAGGTACAGGCTGACGCAGCCTGAAAGTGATTGAAAAAGATATCGAGGCAGTGCCGTTGCGGACGCTGTCATCAGGAATCTCGCTTGCATATATATTCGCTTGCCGCTCATTGTTTTCCGCTCGGCATGCGCTTGTTTTCAGCACATAATTTCTTTGATGCGTATGCTCAAAATCGAACTCGGCATTGCAATGCTTACCATCGAAATTGTCGCTGCTGTGTGTGCCCATCATGGAGTCCCAAGAACTTGACAGGAGTTGCCTCAGCACCGGGAACATTTCAGTGAGCCGCCTCCCTTCATAGTTGCTCTGCTGCATGAAGAAAACTGCCTGGAGACTTTTGGGGAGCGTCTTTGAAAAAATTGCATCGACAAGCGCAGGCTTGGTTTTTACGTTTACGTTTTTACTTTTACGTTTTTACGCGTAAAAACGTAAATTTGCAAAAGACCCTATTTTTACGGCTATTTTTACGTTTTTGCGGCTCCCTTGGACGCCCAGATTACGTGATGAAAGTTGCGTACAATGATCAGTCCTCCACCATATCCAGCACCCGCAACACAGTGTCCACCTCGCCCTTGGCAAGGGCGATGATGGTGTTTGACAAAAACTCGTTTTCTGCCCCTTCCAGGGCATCTGGCTGCCACTCTCCGACTCGGTAAATCTGTATGTACTGTCCTTGTGTACACCGTGCAGTTTTTACGTTGTATTTACGTATTTTTACGCATTTTTACGCGTAAAAACGTAAAAACTGTTTTTACGCGTAAAAACGTAAATACGATCAGTTTTTACGGCGTAAAAACCAAGCCTGGACAAGCATTTAGGAACAATGCATGAATACCTTTTCGTACTGGATGAGTCTGTCGTTCCTCAGTTGAAATTCTGTCAACTTCAATTTGATTATATCACCAGCGACGTATACAACTGCCTTTAAACCGAGCCACTCTCTTTTGTCAAGCTCAAGTAACAATCTCCCGTCATCATCGCTTCAGTCCTGTGTGCCAAACATCACGCAGTTTGCATGCGACCGGAGTGCATTCTGTAAGTATGTGCCCGGGGACCTCAATCGATGCCACATAGCATCTACCGCAACTCGACATAGTGATTGTTCCATCGAGCCATGCTTTGCCTCAAATTCCCTGAAGGTTGGTGTTTATATTTAGTATGTAGATATATATTATTACATATTATGTATAGTAATATGTTTTTATATTTGGAAGGTTCCTACGGATTTGGCATCATTTCATCTGTTGTGCAACTCAACATAGCCATCCTTCTGCATTGCAATTTAAAGTCGCGATACTTTGTCAATTGGATTAATATATGGAATCCATGCACAAACGGCAGCCCCAAAGGCTGTTCGTTGCTGTCAGGGGAGCCAGGCGAGCATCGCCTTGTCCGTTGGATGGGACAAGGGAAGGCTTTGTCCCATGCCTGTTCTCCCAGTATCACCGCCTCCTCCTTCCTCTTCGGCAGTAGACCTGGTCGGCAAAGACGGGGAGGGGCGTTCCACTTTACAGGCGGCCATTTGGAGTAACCGCTCTTCCAGAACTTGTGTTGCGCGGGTTTTCTCAGAGTGGAGTTCGGCTGCTGCAGTGTGCAGACGATTCAATGCGTCGCGGCTGATGGGACTCTCCTCAAACGCCGCGGCCGGGTGCTGTCAATCCACAGAAATTCCATGGTCAGAACTGTTTTCAAACACGAATAGGCTGGGCACAGTTGACTGCAAAACACTGTCCACGAGCAGCCAGGCAGATCCATGTCTTTTAGCATCCGTTTCAGATTTGCTCATTGTAGTCTATTCGTTTGTATTGCCATGCCCTCCTCCTCGGTTTCCCCTTTGTTCACATTTGTTGCATGTCTCACCAAACAAGGTGGACGCGGAAAAGTTGGGCTCAAAACCCTCATTGATTCATTAGGACAAGCGCTGTGCGACTTGTTTGAAAACGGGTATGCTTGACATCTTGGAGTAGTATGTGCAGTTGCACACCTTGTTGCATGGTGTTATTTGCGCAATGTACCATCACTGAAGCACACTAAATTCGACGTTTCTACCTACAAATTGCATATTGCACACTTCGCCGCATTGGGGATGACTGCTGCACATGTTGTCTTCGAGGGTTAATGCAAAGGACTTTCCACCCGGAGCGTTAAGAGCTTATTGGAGGTTATTCGGGGCGCCCGAGCGCTTCCATTTGTCTTAAGACCCTTTGCAACGATGGGGATGAGCATGGCTGCATCACAGCAGCCACGCGCCTCAGATGGAAGGCCATTCAAGCATATGCCGGCTCATTGAAGCACCCGTGCTCAATTTTCGCGCACCTGATAGTTGATGGCTCTGGCGATTGCATCCAGCACGATATGCGTCTGCCCAGCAGCGGGGGACCGCACATTGATTTCAGCCATGCCTGTGCCATAAGTCTGCAAATGTGCGTGCGCCAGCCCTAATTTGACTTCTGCCGATGTTTCCTGGGGAACTGAAGCATCCCTCCCTGCGCAGCAATCACGACTCACTCACATTCTCTAGATGTCATTTCAATCCGTCATTACTGCCGAAAAGTTTCCCCATCCCGCGGTCACTCTGTCACTATCTGAGCTGGTAAATTGCAAAAACTGCTTGGAATATCACAATAATGGCATTCAACTGTATGGCAATGCATTGGGAGGCACCCGGAACTTTCAAACTGAAATCGGCTAATGATTCTGTAAACAATGCATCGCACCAAAAAGTAGAATGGCTACAATGGCTACTGCAAATGTAATACGACCGGTGTTGGTCGCCGAATACTCGCGTTCCTCCACTGTTCTTGCCACTTCGGGGAACCCCGACAACTGCTTGACGAAGCCGTGTCAACAACTGTTTTGTTCGCCAAACAGACGTGGGCTGAGCAGTTGTCCGTAACTCAAGACATTCGATGTGGCGATGATTCTCGTCTTATATCTGGAATGGTGTATCCATAACCGGAGCAAAAGTCGACAAGGTACACAGGAACCACCGACAACCAAGGAGAAGCCAAAGAGCAGAATTCTGCACTTCGAAGTACACCCCCACCTCCAGCCACAGCCTCCTCCGATGGCAATTGCAGGGACTTCAAAGTGCGCCACAGGGCAGTCGCAATGTCTGCCCCCTCATCTTCCATCCAACGGACCAGCAGCGCCTTCTGAAACTGGCGAGGTTCCCATTTCTTTGAGCCACTGTGCCGCTCGTCGGAGGATGCAAAGCTCCCCACTGTTCGGGATCCAACAGAATGCATCCCACGCGTGGAGGCAAGAGATTGCTGTTGGCCGCATTCCCCAGGGACAGATATGAACGGGCGCCAGGGTGGAAGACTATTTGCAGATGCGGCGAGGTAGTTGGCAAGCAAGACATCAACATCCACTTCGATGGTGCACAGATTTGCCAGCTGAGGGCGGCAGTGGGCCGCAGAAGCGCCCTGCGTTTGGCAGATCGAGGAAAGCACGATTTGAGGTGAATAATGTGGGCTGTTCGTGGGATGCCGATGACCCCCTTCTTGTGGAGCTGCTCGTCTCTGATGGAAAGTATTGGGAACGTGCATGAGCAAATCTTCGGCCGGAAATTCAACCTCGATATTCGTGCACCCCGATGATGAGCACCATTTGAATGAAGCGTTAATAGGCAGCACACCAGTCGATTCCACAAGATGCAGTTGCCTGATATCATGCAAAGCGTTCCCAACGCTCTGTCAGTCGAGCTTAACCATTGGGCAGATTAATATATTCATGCACAACACCACCTCAGCACAGCACATTTGCTTCGGGTGGCAGACACACTCGCGGACTTTGTCGGTGCAGGTCCACATTGCGCTGGAAATCGGTCATCTTAACTGTTCAGGGAGAATAAATAATATCTCAACAGGGACTTGCAACGCCTGGTGGCATCCACAGGCGTGCACCAGTGTTTCGAGCAGGAGGCTTCATTCATGAGTTGAAGAAAACACACATATCACACGCACACTGATTTTTCGCAAATACAGCAATTGGAAGTGATGCGCATGAGCACCTTATCTGCAAATTGGCAGGCGCGG